>JAOYSI010056470.1:0-24661 GCA_025775065.1 Hiodon alosoides
TTTCCCAACAGCCCCTTCGGGGATGGCTAAAGCCCATTGGCGGGGGAAACGCTGCCTGCCATCCCCGTTACAATATACAGACCTCCTTCTTACTACAACCACCCTGGTGCCTACTGTCCCCTTCCTGTTATCTGCCACAAATATATTGTCTTCATAATCTTTAATACAAGTCATGTATTTTTTAAAATATGTGACATTCTTCTTGGTGATCTCTCAGTATGTATGCAGCATTTTATTAACCCACAGCCCCCAAACGGTGTATATATTTTAGAAACATTTAATATATTTAATCAACCCTAACTCATTTTTCAATGTTGTTATTCATTATTTCCATCTATAATCATTACAGAAAGTCAATATTTAAAAAAAAACTACATTGACCAAATACATATTTTACATCCCGCCAAATTGGTACACGTTTCCGGCTAAGTCCAACTGTCGTAAACAAGTGGAATGATGGGATCGTAAAGGAAGACTATGTTTTGTGCATTATTATGGCTGACGTTCGTACGGTTGAGTCCTCGCTTTGGGTTTACCAACACCAAGCGTATTAATATTTGACAATAACAGGTAATTAAACTGATGTTAGACAATCACAAATTGTGTTGTGCGGTGTCAAATTAATATATTAAAATATTACTGACTTCTGAGGTGAAATCTGCAAAGTTAAATGGTAAAACGTGTCTGGTGTGTTGTTAGGATGCTAGCTAGGCTTCAGAGTATTAATCTATGAATTCTATTATTTAGTAATTTACCCAACTATGTGTTATATTGTAGTATTTTACAATCGTCCGCTTGCTTACCTTGCTTGCAAGCCAGCCGACTAACAGTATCGATAATAAAATGCTAAAATTGGCTAGCTTGCTAGCTAACGACGTTCTGGTCATTTCGTCCCCGTAGATCGTTTTCGTAAGTTGGACTACTATGTGTGGGTTTGAGAATTGTTTGTAACGTTATATCAAACAGCCGTATCCAAATTCTTGGGTACCGGCGTGAATATTTAATTGTTTTCAATAAAGGTAAATTCTAACGAGTTTCAAATAGTACTATAGGCCTTTCTTTATTTCTGGGATGTAATCAAATGAATATCTCAAGTGGCAATATATATATATATATATATTTTTTTTTTTTTTTTTTTCTGGTAACAAAAAATGTAATAGTAACGTCAACCGTTTATTTACATATAAAAGTATCAGCTGATATGCTGGTACTTAAGGTTATCATAAACGGCTTTGCTTTGTCATAGAAGCATTCAAACTTATATTTACGTTGTAGTATGTTCACTGCATTCGCCTCATCAGATGTTTGTAGCGTTTCACTCTTTTCAGTACGTCACTATATTTTTCAATCGGAGGAATGTTTTAATATTATTTTGATGATGGGTACATGCTCCCAGCCATACGGAGGTGGCTTGCAATTTCACATTTTCTTCATTTATACTCCTGGGTATGGGCAGAAGCAACTCTGACTTAGTACTTTGCTCTTGGGTACAGCAGCTGTTTGGTTGCCGGTCCAATAACACCGTAGCTGCACTCTGCTGCGTCTTTCTGTTCTTTGCGTGTGTGGATGTACTGAAGAAGATTAAATCTCCTGTGTTTTAGCAGCAGCCGTGCCCCGTCGCGCCCCCACCCCCAGCGGAGCGGTCATGTGGCAGGAAGCCCGCAAACATGAGCGCAAGCTCCGCGGCATGATGGTGGACTACAAGCGCCGCGGCGAGCGCCGGCGCGAGTACTACGAGAAAATCGTGAGTGGGGCAGATACCAACAGTATGCGCACACCCAGTTTCACCTTTTAGCTGTTTGCATCCAGGAGCTGACACAGACAAGCACTGAAATAGTCTTGATGCCCCGCCCTCTCGCTTTGTACTTTTCTGTGCGACCTTCTGGTGCTATTTTAATCTCTCCTTTCGTTGTGTAGAAGAAAGACCCGGCTCAGTTCCTGCAGGTCCATGGCCGGGCATATAAGATCCACCTTGACTCTGCCGTGGCATTGGCCGCTGAGAGCCCTATCAACATGTGAGCATCTTTCCGCTATGCCAAGAAACACACGATGCCCCTTACTGTTACTGTTATGCCCTTCCCCACTTAAATTCTGTTCCATTGCAATCTGTCAGTCTTTAGTCTCATCACACTGCCGCAGTGGCTCTCTATATTATTATCTTTACCTTTAAAAATATCTCTCACATTTATTTTATATCCAGGATGCCATGGCAAGGTGACGCCAACAACATGATTGACAGGTTCGATGTTAGGGCACACCTGGACTACATCCCCACCTATACCCCTCCCCTCCTAAACACTGTGTGAGTAGGACTGGCCCTTCACCTGAACCCCAAACCTTGTCAGAAGTAATTTTACATTTTTAAGTGGTTTCCCCTCTGCTCTGTTAGAGGATTTATTGAAATGAATCTGATGTTTATAAAGGTGCTTTGACTTGCATGTGTTGTTGCAGTACCCCAGAGCAGGAGTCAGAGGAGAGAAAATGCAACTATGAGCGCTATAGAGGACTGGTGCAGAATGACTTTGCCAGCAGTGAGTCTCCCTCCAAGGATTTTTAATGTTAACAATAATTCACTCTTTATTTGCATATGAAATGGTTTCTTGGCGAATAAGCAATTTTCCCCAGCCAAGCTGGTATGGTAATCAACACAGGAAGTGTGTTTGTAAAATTCAGTTTTGTTTCCTTGCAGTTTCTGAAGAGCAGTGTCTATACCAGATCTATGTTGACGAGCTGTATGGTGGCCTGCAAAGGCCAAACGAAGAGGAAAAGAAGAAGTGAGTCATATTGAACTATGGTCCATATTCTGTTAATATATCATACTTACACACTGTTTAAAGATTTTTGCTGAAGTATTGCCTGACTCGCATGTCCTCTGTGTGCCCTTAACCATTAACTTTCAGAATCGGCACACATAAATCTGTATTGATGTCATAAGTTGCCCAGTTATTAAAATTGCTTCAGTGAAAATGGAGCGCTGTGATCTGGATTTTGCGGTCAATACAGAAAATTGCTTGTAGTTAATTAAATCAAATTTGATACCTTTTCAATGGTGAGTTTATACCACAAGGGGTAGCTGTTAGGCCAGTGCAAAGATTAAAACTCTTTCAAGTGGAATAGCATGGCCTCCCAAGTGGCTTGGTTGGTAAAGGCACAAATTGTAATTAATGGGGAGTTGCAATCCGTAATTTATTAAATTAATTAACAAATGCGTGAATAATGCATTTAGTTTGAACTTTAGGCAGGTTGATTCTGTCTCTAGATGAAATAAATACTTCTGACTCCAATCTAGACTTTCAGAGAAAAAAGCGTCCATTGGCTACACTTACGAGGACAGCACAGTGACGGAGCCAGATGCAGAATCTGACAAAGGGGAGGACGAGGACTCGGAAAACAGCGAGTCGGATGAGGACGAGGGCATCCCAGACATCGGTGAGAAACTCGCTCTGTTGGGAAGCAGTTGCCTTCCCTTTTGTTCTTGGCTTGTAGACAGGAATGAGTAGCATTTTATACACTTGGGTTTTAATCTTTCTTCTGTGTGTGTGTTTCAGATGTGGAGGTGGATGTGGATGAGCTCAACACAGAGCAGGTTCTGGAGCTCAACAAGATGGCCACTCCGTATGGAATGGCCGAAGGGGACTTTGTTAGGTAGCAGAATGTGATTTCAAAAATAGTACATGGTTAAAATTGGTGAAAGCTGACTTAAAAATGAAGTTTTTTTGATCATGCATTTCATGTGTTAACTGGCACAATTTTGTCAGAATGCTGAGGAAGGACAAAGAGGAAGTTGAGGCCATAAAACATGCAAAGGCTCTTGAAGCAGAGAAAGCCATGTATTCGGTAAGAGGGAAAGGGACCAGGATTTCATATATAATGGTTTTTTTTTTGTGTGTTGTATATCTGTCTACACCAGTCTTTCATTGGCCTTTATTTTCTGACTACTTTATATTATTCAGAATGCCTTTTGCTGTTGTGTGCATGTGGCCTACCCTCCCTAACCTTGACACGGTGTGTGTGTGTGTGGTGTTTTGTTTATCACCCCCTCAAGGGGTATGGGGTCCTTGTGTGTGGTGTTGTGTATCCACCCCTGACAGGGTTTGTGATCCCTGAAAGGGGTCTGTCCGTGTATATGGTGTTCTGTATCCCCTCCTGACGGGGTGTGTGTATTCGTTTCAGGGCCGCCGCTCTCGGAGACAGCGGAGGGAGTTCAGGGAGAAGAGACTGAAAGGCAGACAAATCAGCCCCCCCAGGTAACAGTTTTGTTGTGTGTTTGACCCGGGTATTGGTTTGGAACCTTACTTCCCAAAAGGCCACTCATTCAATAATTATTTTTTTAATCACAGCTATGCCAGGAGAGACAGTCCTACCTACGACCCCTACAAACGGTGAGTCTGTCATATTGCAGGATAAGAATAGCAATCCTTGTAGATTCTCAAATGCACTGCTCACATACATTAAAATAATAAACACAAAGAAATCCAAATCACCTTTAGCCATGAAGAGTCAAGAAAACACTAGTCATAGGACCAAAACAACCACAATGCAGTGGGTGCTGAAACCGTTGTTTTCCCCCCTACCTACAGCCCCCAATCCGAGTCTAGCTCGGAGTCCCGCTCCCGTTCCCGCTCCCCCGGGCACGACAAGATCACTTTCATCACCAGCTTCGGGGGCAGTGACGAGGAGGGTGCTCCGCCTGCCGCAGCCCCACCCGTTGCCCACACCAGCCATGCTCCTGCCAACTCCCAGCACCACCCCGCAGGTCATAGCAGGGGCTCCCGGTCGGTAGCTTTCCCCTTGGTTTTTCATTGGTCGTTTCCTTCTGTCACTCATTTTCTTTCTACTCTAGATGCAAACACGAGATGCAGAAGATGGATTACGATCACAATTTAATCGGGCTGAATCGCTTCAAGTTTAACATTTGTTAAATTATATTGTTGCCGATATTTCTAATTTAAATAACGTGACCGATTTTATCACTCCAAAAAATAGGCAGGAATTTTGCCAATACCTCATGCCCAATCCACTCGCAGCAGAGGAATGTTGTTAGAAAGCCCAGTTCAAACAGTCGTCAAGCTGCTCTGCTCCTAGTGTGGGAGCTGTTGAGACTAAACATGTGAAAGAGTTGTCTGTGATGAGTGGTTTTGAATGTTTATACATTATGGCTGGATTGAAATTTTGACTTATCCATAACCGATGCACTTGGTTGTAGCATCAGTGATGCTAACATTGTGATCATTTGTTTAGACAAAGATATGGTTCATAGCTCACCATTCCCCTATAGCAGATATACTCGGCTCTGTTCCTCTGCAGTGTCTGGGTTTTCGTTTCACCTCTTTATCAAAATAATTAGGTTTTGATATAACCTAAACTGGTGATTTAGATGCTAACTGAGAGGTAGCTTGAATTCCCACAAATACTGCAGACTTCGAGGACCAGGGTTGAGTGCCCACGCTCAATTTAAGCCATGATATTTCCATGCAAAATAATTGTCATCTCGCATTTTGGTTAAATTTATTATTTGGTAAAAGCGAGACACGTTGACAAATTCCAGTCTCAGGAAAACGCTTTAGTAAAGTCTTATAAAATATTGGTATTGACAGGCAATATACTGGCAACAATGTGTTAATTTTCTAGGCGGTGTGTTTGTGTGCATGAGAGAGGGAGAGTGAGTGTGTTGAGAATTGATGAGTAAGAAGGTGTCACACATCAGTAACACCTGCGTTTCCCTCTCTCTGTTCATCAGACGCCGTTCCTCCTCCAGCTCTTCTTCATCATCCTCCTCTTCATCATCCCGCTCATCCTCCCGCCGCTCGTCCTCCCGGTCCTCCTCACACTCACGTCGGAGTCGCCGGCGGGGGGGGCGGGACGGTCGGTTCTCCCGATCCCGCTCGCACTCACGCTCCCGGCGCTCCAACTCCCGCTCCCGGACACGGGGCAGCGGCAGCGGTGGGGGGGCCCGACGGCGCCATGCTTGGACCCGCTCTCGGTCACACTCCCGCTCTGCAGACAGGGAGCGGGCACGACGCCACATTGCCCGCAGGCGCACTAGGTAACAGGGCCAGGAACAGACCCCCATAGACTACTCTGCGCGCACCTCCCAATACGTTAGATTTGTTTTCCACCGTAATTTAGAACTTTCAGTTGTCGTTAGGATCACAGAAAACTTATTCAGGTCTTGCATATACCACTGGCAGATACTGTTTAATTAGCATTTTGTCAGGGATTTGATGACTTTAGGCGTAATTAATGTAATTTTGACGTTTGACATTTTTCAACTTGTAGCTTTTAGTGCTGGTGGAATCTTTAGTGCCCACAGGGTTTGTGAATGGTTGAGGCGGTCTTTTAGGTGTCGAATATCTGATCACCCGAAACTAAGGTGCCATGCTGGTGTTCCCGCATCGTGGCATGCTGTTGCCTGCCCCGAGACTTTAAACATGTTGGCCCCTTTTTCGACGCCTGCTCTTCTTGCCATCTCGCAGGTCTCGCTCTAGTTCTCGGACGGGCGATCGTGTCCATCGGGGGGGGCGCAGCGGAGGCCCTCGGCGGGGGGGAAGCAGCAGCAGCAGCCCCCCTCTGTCCCCCACGCTCAGCCGCTCCCTCTCCCCTGCCCCCAGACACGGCCCTCCCACTCCAGTTGCTCTCTGTGACAAGCTGAGAAAGTGAGTATTTATAAATTTCAGGGTTCTTTGTGCTTTGTCCAAGTCTGTCTGATAGCTCAGTTAAAAAGAACAATGAATCTATATTTTCAGAATTATTTGGCTGAAACTATTATTACATATTGTGCCCTTGGTAAAGTAATGCCAATTGCAGTTCTGTGTTGAAGCATGTTGTGTAGGTGGACATTTCCTGCCAAACGGGCTCAGTATGTCTTCTCTCCTCTCCAGGCCTGACACTCCGGGTGGTAAAGAGACGGGAGCTGCCAAAGTCAGTAAGAATTTGATCTGGCTGTGTTTATTGCTAAAGTCTGCGCCTCAAATCTGACAGGCTGACAGGGTCGGCACAGGGGCCGCGGAGTCCGTCCGTCCGTCCCCACGCCTCTCTGCTCAGTGCTCCCCATTCTTTTTGAATGTCTGTTAACTCTTTCTGTGGTGACGCACTCCACGGTTGTTGCTCGAGACGCAGCTTCTCCTCCCACCTGACTGGACTGGACAACTGAGATGCCAAGCCCTTTCATGTTTTGTTTTCTCTTATTTATTTTTACATACCTGTGTATTTGTATGTGCACAGATGTGTCATATCTGTAGTTAGGCAGGCAGACGGAATTCTTGTCTTTTGCAAAAAAATTCTGAATTCCGTTTTATATTTTGCTTCCTCCATTCCCCCCCCACCCCCCGTCTCTCTGCATTGAAAAGCTTATGTATGACAGCTTCAGTTTCTCAGGAACATTGCTGTGTTTTCTCTGACGGCTTAGCAACGACGTTTCCGGCAGTCGTTGGACGACCAAACAAGCGAGTGAAAGAGAAAGGGGCAGGGAGGCCCAGGTGTACAGCTGCAGGGCGAGGCAGTGGGTCAGGGCAGCGCAGAGAGCTTGTCCAGGCAGGCAGACAAAACAGACAAACCAGTCACACCAGGAAAAAGACATTCAGACAGTCATTTATATTCCCAAACAGACTGCTTCAGGTTGTAGGTGTGGATAAGGAATCTTTGAAGTAATTAAGGGCAGCTGTATAAGAGAGAAAATCTGGTAAACTTTTATTTTTATTCCTGCTTCAGTGCGAAATCAGAGTTGTGTTTTCAGCTAGTTACTGTGATCCGAGTGTTCAGCTTTGGTGATTGTGCAGTTTAAGGCAGAGAGTATGGGGGAAGTGGGGGGGGGGGTGTCCTATACTCACGACTACTGAATGATGCTATAGATTCATTCAAAAGACAACACAACATTTTGAAAAAGGACTGTTTGGAGGCGAGGTCCAGACAAGAAGTTTGGACGGCTTACCAGACACGTCTGAAAACACCTTGTCGTTCTGAAACTGCCCTGGTGGTCCCCACACTGTCTTCTGTGTGATGGTGGCCTGTAGTCCTTCCTGCACTACCCCACCTAGGTCCTGCTCTGGGGATCTGTACTGATCATCTCTGTGTTCGTTACAGCCCAAGATGACCCCCCAGGAAAAGCTGAAACTGCGTATGCAGAAGGCCCTGAACAAGCAATGTGAGCTTCCTTATTTGCTGTCACTTTACCTCTCACAAAACAACAGTTTTGCCTTGGGAGTTAACCAAAACAGTGAGTCCAGGTGTGATGAGGCTCTAACAGTCCCTCATCCCTTTCGGTCTCTGCCCTCAGCCAAGGCGGATAAGAAGGCCGCCCAGGTGAAGATCCAGCAGCAGGAACACAAACGACAGGTGTGTCTCTATTTCAGTCTGCAGACCTCATCTGATATCTTACTCACACACACATCACGTGCTGGAGGGTGGGCTGCAGACGGTGCTTCCCATTTCTGTCCATCGATTTACCTGTGGGCTTCCCTGGTGGAGACAGCGCGGACTGCTTGTTCTTACTGATGCCCCCTTGGGACTCCTCAGTGGTGCACGCCGTCCTCATGGTTGTGTGTTTTTCCTACAGGAACGAGAGGGCGAGCTAAGAGCCATGGCACGCAAGATCCGCATGAAGTAAGACTGTGTGTGTGTGTGTGAGAGAAAAGTTGTGCAAAACTTTAGTCAGCTAGTGGGGGTGTTTGTATCTGTGATTTAGTATAAATATGGCATAAATATATGTCTATGTGCTGTAAAAATATATTTGTAGCTAGTATTTTGTTTCATAGACTTGCAATCGGATTTGGGGAGGTTAGGCTAGTCTAGGAAAGATATTGTGGTCGTGGCATGTTGTGTTGCAGTCTGATCTGGTGTGGTGTGGTACAGGTGTTTTACTGTCTGTTGTTGGTGAGGTGTGCCTCTGGACAGATAGGTTATGGTGTTTCCAGGGAACGTGAGCGAAGGGAAAAAGAAAGGAATGAGTGGGAGAGACAGTACGGCAGGCAAAGCCACTCTCCTTCCCCCACCCATAAATATGGTGAGTGTTCCACACGCTAGCTTATAGTCCCCCACAGCTGTTTGAAAGGGTTTCGGTTTTTGTTTAAAGACTGCATCGTCCGCAGTCTTTCTGCATACTTGATGCTGTTTGCCACAGGCCGCCACAGCGCTTTAATAAATTGGGCCTTTTCTGTTTTTTACCCAGGTCGTGAGCACAGCTCCTCCAGAAGGTACGTAAAGCCTTCAGGAAAGAGCCCCTAGAGTCCATCCCTAAAACCCCCTCAGGAGAGCTATATGTTTACGATCACACAAGCTCACCTGCACGCACGCGTGTGGGCTGTGTCACCTGTCTGGTGGATTTCTGCCTTGACAGGGCAGAGTATTACCATGCCGAAATTAACTAATGTTTGGTAAAAATTCTAATTAATGTTTTTCTTTTGTTAATCCCGTATGGTACTTTTTTGAAATCTTGACCTTCCTGGTAGATGAAATGTATTAACTATGCATAAAGGATTTTTTAATGTGGAAGATCATTGAAGTAATCACATTATACATTAATGCTACTCCCCTAGAACATGTAATGGAAGTTACATGGACTGTAAAGTCTGAAGACTAGTACCCTCTGTAGGAGATAACTTTTATGTATGAATTCTTTAAAACTGGTCTGTTTCAAGTCTGTTTCTCTCTTGGTTTAAATTCTTTCTCCATAGGCGGTCCCGTTCTCGTTCACGAAGTCCATACTACAGATACTAGATGCCCTCCTCATCCTGGTGTTGGCTTTCCACAGACTTGACCCAATGCTCACTGTTGATGTACCACCGTTCCTCCTCCCTCCTGTAGGGAGCACTTGGCTATGGGGGTGGAGGGGGCGGAAGCAAATGTAATTTGGGAAAGCGAATGAGAGAACAGAATCCTGGGAACTAAGGGAGGAGCTCCATATGTCGGCATCAAGGAAAGATCAGCTCCTCTACACAACCTAATAATCAAATAAAAACAATCCAGTTTTCTATCAACCACTGACTAATGGTGTTATTTACAAAAGCTATATCATTATGGCTGAGAAAAGTTATGATACTGGTACAATTTATAGTCTATTGCTACTAAAGCTGTTTTGCAGAGTTAGTTGTATAAAGCAGCACTCTATCCATTAATGGTAGTTTATTTGAGCTATCAGCCGATATTAACAACTTAATTATTGTCAAAGGTGAGAAGGATTAATGGAAATTACATTTGGGCCCAAGTTAGATGCTAGAAAAGATGCTGTCCAACTTATTGGTTATAGGGATATTACAAGATATTGCAATTTATGGAAGTTCAGTTTAATCGAAGGGGGTGAGCATCGGTGTAAATATGTTTTTGAAAATGTATAAAAATTTGAACCATATAACCTGAAATGCAAGGTATAAAATGGAAAGAGCTTAATTCTTTATGATTTGTTTCGGTCATTTTGTATGCTCTCCCCTCCCAATGTACGACTAACTGTAAATATTGCCATTTTCCTGTAATTAGTGACTAAAATAAGTATTTTGTGTCTGAGATGTTCCAAATAAAAAATATTCAAATATTTTGTCACGGTTATTTATTTAAATTGATAAATGTCCACTATGTATAGCGAAGGGGTTAAACAGCCCACCTTTTTATTTTAACCAAAGTTTTAAAGTTTCAATCCCTGGCAATGGTATCATGGAAAGCAAGATTATAGAAGAATATTTCTTTTAAACAAGCTTTTAAATACTAAATAAGTGCTGTCTTATGTGAACGGTATTATCTGTCCATAAACCTCAATGATAATTTTTGATGTGGGAATGTGACGATAACTGGTCAGAGGACTGAATTATTTAGAAATATGGGAATTACTAAATCTATCAACACTTATTTACTACTGCTCACGGACAGGCCTTTTTTCTTAGTGTCCAATAAAGTTATTTTTAATACAAACATGAGATCAATTGTCTCCTTAGCCCAGTATTAAATATATCCTTAAATAAAGATAGGTACCCGGGGCACCAGGGGGCACCAAATTCTTAATTTTGTTTAATCTAAATCTGGTGATAATTGAATAGTGATGCTATTCAATTATTTAAAGATAAAAGTAAACCTTTGTGGATAGAATATTAAACGTTATTTTATACGTCAATTTAAACTGTTTATAAAACAGTTAAAATTCTGTTAAATACTGAATATCAGTTTAGGTGTCTGCATAATATACAGTGGTCTTGTGCTTGTATTTGTATCTATTTTAATGAATGCTTAACTGTATTTAACTAAATCATTACATTTTTAACTTGATTTCGGTCGAAATAACAGTGGGCGCTTGTAAAAGAAAACTGCTAACAGTAGAAGAAAGAAAAAAACGGCTTCAAACTTTCTTTGGTTTCGGAATCAACCGGCCAGCAAAACACCTGTCTTTTGCGTCCTCAATAGCTAAACCCACTTCCTCCTCACCCACATCCTTCAACCAGAATATCTAAGGGTGCCAAGGCGTTGCAACAGCATTTTCTTTATAATTGTGAAATAAATGTAAAATTTTAGCTAAAAGTTAAAAGGAAATTGTTTTCTTCTAGTTATTATGGGCCAAAACTATAGCTATAGCTGTTGCTAATCCATATGAATTTACCTTGTAGACAAGGTCTGGGGAAGTATGGAGCTTGGAGGCGGGGTCGAGGTCGGCGGAGCACTGACGGGCGGTGCCTAATGCATGTTGCCACAGCCCCTCCTTTTCGACGCTGTGGGGCTAGTCGCCTGAACTTGAACACAGCCAGAGACAGAGGACTGTCCGACGACGACCGTGTAGAGAAGTGTAGACACTCAACCCCAAACCTTAAAAAAATAAGTTAAATCACTCGAACTGTCGTTGGGGGGTAACGAAGTTAAAACCCCTACATTTTTGTCCTTGGGAGAACAGGATGTCCCGACGAAAACTCGGTAGCCGACCGCAACACCTGAGTGCAATTCAAGGTAAGAATCTGCCTACGTAAACACAAGGAATCGATATTGTGGTGGATGAAAATTACATTAGCTATGCGTTTCTTTTCGTAACTAGACGAAAGGATAAACAAGTATATATTTTCCTAATTGGTTTGCAATTTCACTTTTCACCACATCCGTTCGTAACACCTTGACGTTGAAGTTGAACCAATAAGATGTTCAAGATATGCCGAAATAATTCAACCCAATGTTATTAGGTTATACATTTATAACAAATTTTACATGACAGTTGCCGAATGGAGTATGATATTTTAGTTTTAGTGGGTTCATATTATGGAATACTTCCTTATTGCCTTTAGCTTAAGTTGCCTGATTTTTCCTTTATGTACGTGGCGGCAGTATGAAAAATATTCTTTCAGGGAAATATCTTTTTTTTTTCTTTCTTTTTTTTGACAAGACACGAGCGCTTCTTTGGAATGTGGCGCAGACCGCGTGCTCCAGACACTGCCCGTGTGACACTAGGAGGAGAGCAAGCGAGCGAGCTTATCCGTTTGCTTTCTCAATTCTTTCATTTTTATATTTTTTTTCTCTTTACTCTCGCTTTCCAAAATCATTGGTCTGTAAGGAGGATTCGGCTGAACATTATTTAAGAACAAGGTTCGTTTACAACTTACATAATTTCCCCGAGTTAGTTTTTAAAATTGTTTAAACATGCTATTCTTCGTCTAACTGAACTAGTGTACCTCGTCTGACCATAACCTCGGTCTCTCGGTGTTTTGCTCGACCGCACCTTGTTCGACTGTACTTCGCAAACGCTAGGTACGATACAAACAGGAAAGGTGACATTTTTGAATAACCACTTGTGAAATATTTCCTCTTCGGCACTGTCCGTACCTGTTCCAGCATTGAGGACTCTGCTAGGGCAGGTGTATCCAGTCCCGACGCTGCCATGCTCTCATGACGAGATTGAATGATAAAGGGGTGGGCTGTGGTGCAACTGGACCAGGCTGATATGGTCATTTAAAAATAAAAAAGGGTGGGGGGTCAAAGGTTACTAAAACTTAAGGTATGTCTAAGATGCCTTTTGAAGTGTACCTGTTTAAGTGCATGTTGGTGCCAAGTGAATACAATTAAAAATGTTTCTGAGAAGAATTGAATATTAGAGTTGAATGGTAATTATTTGCTGTAAACCTAATGGTCACCTACCTCGAGAAGTATATTAGGTTTGATTTAAAAGTTTTAGTTTATAAACTTTGCCCATTAGACTATAATATGTAGTTTGAACATTGTGTGCATTCCTACGCAATACCCCAGTGTTCGTTGCCCATTACAGACAATGCCAGTTTTATGGCCTCAATGGAGAACCTTACTGTGTTAGTTTGGTGCATTCTGTTTCCCGCCATGTTATTGCTTTTGCTGTACACTGGGCGTGTAATAGTAAGATTAAAGAAAGACATCCATGGCTTTGCAGCTAAACTGGCTGCAGAATAATGAGCCAAAGTGGAGCTTGTTAGAGGAAGTGGTCATCAACGTTTGCTGACCAGACCGAGGCTGGTGACAGAGGGTAGGCAGTGGGGGTGGGGAGTAGCAGTAGAATTGAAACTGTCAGAAACAGTTGTTTATTTCATCAAGGCTACCATGTTAAAGGCTCTACTCTGAGCCACTGACACCCAAACTGTGAACTTCTGTTGGACTTGCAGGTTTCAGTTATATTGAATCCTTGAGTTTTCCCCATTTGTGCTGCGTGTCGGTCTGCCCCTGGTTCCATTTGTGGCTGCAGGAAGTTTTCCAAACAATCGTTTTCTCACTGTCTCTTTCTCTATGCTTATAGATGCCCCTGAGCTAATTGAGGTTGCCAGCTCGCTGCCGCCGGAGAGGGCTTTGATGTCGGAGTTTGGGAGTCACGACCTTCTTACCTGTGGCCAATGCGGCCATGCCTTTCCACTTGAGCATATCTTGGCATTTATCCAGCACAAGCAGGGTGGCTGCATGACGGATAGGGTCTGCCAGGGCCAGACTGGTCTGCAGGGCCACACACCTCCCTCTCCGGCCAGTCGCACCCTGCGGCGTGGCCCCCCTGCGGCCAGCCCCCGGATAGAGTCTGGCTATGTGCAGTTAAGGCGAGCGGTGGACCGGGGCCGGGGGGAGGAGCCCAGCTCCAAAGGAGAGCCCCAAAGAGCAGGTGAGCTCCGGCCCCTAATTAGTGTTTTATTTTTTATTTTGTCCCCTCCATTTAATGAACTACCCCCCACCCCCACCCACGTCCAACTCATTAGCCCTGGGTTGCTGCGATGGTGACGCCTCTGTGAGTTAGACATTGCTGCTAATTGTGTGGAAAAGATAGGCAGCGGTGTGCTGTAGCCCTGAGGGGCTCCCCAAGCTCTGCCGCACCTGAGCTCGCCCTTATCTCCTGCAGTCGGTCTCTCAGGTGAGGTGTCCAGGTAAACATCACACTTGCAGGCCAAGCAAGTACAGCCTAGAGTCCCTTTGAGTGTAAGTCTGATCTTGAGCTTCTCTAGTCTAGTCTTAGGGACCGTCTTTTAATCTCTACTAACAGTTTAAGGGGCACGATCAATCAAAATTTGGTGACCTAACGTCCAAAGTCATGTTTACTTCAAAAAGAACATGCAGCAGTCAATAGAAATCTAGAACACCATTCAGCTAAATCAAGCCCAACAGAGTTACTTGTGGGAATCTGACCCACAGAGAGGGTTTGTAGGACAAGGACTGATTGAAAGTCAGAGGGTGTCCACCTCCCAGACCAAGCAATATCTTGCCTGATTTCCATAACAGTGCTGAAAGTTGAATTGTACTTTTCTTTGTTGAACATTTTCGCCATGCCATGCTGTGCTGTACTGCCCCCCCCCCCTCCATACACTGCTGCCCGGGTGTGCTGTGCAGGTGTGAGGTCACACTGCGGTGCCGCTGTTTGCTGCGAAGGAAACAGTTTCTCTCACCCTTCAGCACTGTCGATCAGACTGAGGGAAACTAAGATGAGCAGAGCTGTTAGGCAGATGGGAGTTGAGCCCACGTTTACATTGCCCCACGTGGCTAATCAAATGTATAGGTACAAAGCACACATGCACCACAGCAGGGGTAAGCAAGGTGTAATTTTCCACGCATGTGCATATTAATGTTAGGGTGCATGGCTGTGCATGCTTGTGTGCTTGCTCGCACACACACACACACACACACACACACACACACACACACACGGTTGCACTTCCTTCCTTTGTGTAACGTTCCTACAGTGCGGCTGAAGGATGGCAGGGCACGGTCACGCCCTCTGGTTCGGTTTGTCCACAACCTTCCACCTCTCTGTTTCAGTCCATTCTTAACCCTTGGTTTTTGTTTCCGTCAGCTCAGCAAGCAAGCTTGTGCAACTGTGGTTTTGCGCATTCGACAACCTGAATCTAAGACACTGATTACAATTCCTGACCAATAAAAGAATAATCAATGCGGACCATCGATACCTAGTTTTTTGTTTTGTTTTTCTGTTTTGTTTTGTTTTTATACTGGCAAAATAAATGGTCCATTTTCAGTTGAAGTATAGGTAACCGGCAGTCTGACGGATAAAGGGCCGAATTCATGGTGTCGGTTTAGATATGCCTGTGAGGTGGACTGTCTCTTTCTGAAAGTTGGATGTGAAGGAAAACCGTCAAAGTGAAATAACAGTTATAACTCCACTGTGTCCCTCACAGGTGTACACGTGTCTGTGAAAAAAGAGAGGGAGTTTGTTACCACTGGTCTCTCTCTACATTTCTACATTTCATTCCCTCTTCTTTTCTTTTTGTTCTTTCTTGCCTAACGTCTCTGTTCTTTTTGTTTACCCCACCCTCCCATTATTTTTCCATTGCCCCCTCTCGTCTTGCTCCCTCTGTCTACTTCCCCCTGTTCCCTCCTCCTTCTTCTTCTTTCCTCCCTCTCTCTGGCTGCCTCATCCCCGAGGGAGAGGAGCTTCTGCCTGGTGCTCGTTAGCGCTCGCAGCCAATCTGCATTTTTAATTAGCGGTTATTGCCTCTGCTTAATATTCAAGTGCCACCCCAGGCCAAATGGGAATCCTCACAAAAAAGGAGAGAAAGAAAGAGCGAGAAAAACCAGCTGGGTATTGTATTTCACACCAGGATTCAGGGACAAAGCCCCCCCTAAGGGTGAGAGAGGGGGCCGAGAAGGGTGGGAGTTTGAGTTTCCATCGCATTTTTGCTAGCATTTCTCGACCTGCCGAGTGGCATCTCTCTTGTGTTTTTTATTTTTTTTAAATCGACCCTATTATTTTCTATATTTTTCCACGTTTTCTATCTTCCCTTCATCCTTCTTGACACATCCTCAATGTTCTTCTTTGAGATTTCATTTCACTCCAGGCGGAGTGAAGGACTCTGTTTTTAATCTTTTCCCTCCTCCTCCCAATAAAATACAGAAGGATTTTGACTTCAAGAAACATAAAAGAGGCTTATGCCAATCCGGCTTTGAACCCTTCAAAAAAAGAATGTTTTTCTCTCAATTTAGAATTTCTATTCCATTTTTTTCTTAAATTTCGATTTATGCAGAAAGAGCTCATTTGTCAAGGGGGCTGACTCAGGCCTGATTTGCATAAAGCCTTCGTTTTCTTCGTTCCACTAATTAGCAATTTGCAGCTTTAATTGGCGACTGGCTCTCGGAAAGGAGACAAAGCTAACGACATTTAAAAATATCTCTCTAGATTTATTTGAATATCCCTACACCGGCTTCTCTCTCTTTCCTTACCTACCCTTAAATATTTTTGTACCGTAAACATGCCTAGACAGCTGACCCACCCACATATACAGTCCAGGTGTTTAAATTGAGTATATAGTCTGAATTTGCACTGTAGAGCTTCTTCTTCGCAGAATTTTCTGATGTGTTCTTATAGTGATGGTTTGCCGTCTTTTTTATCAAATTGAATTGCCAATTTCAACATAAGGGGACTTTACTCATGTTTGTCATTGCAGCCATTAAAAGAAACTCAATCTGCAATCTGTTTTTTTTAGTTTTTTAGTTTCATGTTTTGCTTTAAATCTGATAATCTGTTTCCATTTTTATTTTGACTGCCATAACTCAAAACCAAACCTGTATTTTGTTTCAGTGGTTGAAGAGCCCTCCTGTTTCACCTGCCAGGTGTGTGAGCTTGTTCTCCCTAGTGCCTGGGCCCTCCTACAGCACGCCCAGCACTCCCACGCCCTTAGCATCTACCAGGAAGAATACAGTGAGTGGCAGCATCCCACCCAGCCGGCAACCCTGGACCCCCGTCACTTGGCCCCAACCCTGGCTTCCGCCTTTTCCCTGACCTTAGCCCGCCCAACCCGACTCCGCAACCCCCACGGTGCAAGGGCTACCGCCATCGCGTCCCCTTCCTCCACCCAGGACCTGCAGGCCCTCAACTTCTCTGTGCGATTGCGGGAGCTGGCAGAGGTGACCGTTGGCGGCGTGGTGCCATCACCCTCACCCTCTCCACCCGCCGCTGCAACCTTCCCCCAGGCGTTCGCCTGTGAGCGGTGCGGGCAGCGCTTCCAGTCACTGCGCAGCCTATCAGCGCACCGGCGGACACACGCCAGCGAGCTGCCTTACCACTGCGGCCTGTGCGACCAGGCCTTCGCCCAGAGCGGAGAGCTGGCCCGCCACATGAAGAACCACCGTCAGGGTGGAGCTTGGGCAGGACATGAGGCAGAGGAGGGAGCCGGCGAGGAAAAGCTGTCATTGGCGGCACTGGCGGAAAGCACCGCCGCCGAGGTACCGGACAGGGAGGCTTCTAACTTGCAGTCTCTGTCCTCCGAGGCTCCAGGGCACAGGAGGGTCCTGCTCGGTCTCTTTACACCGCAGAACGAGGCCGGGGAGGGCGAGGGGCCGGGGGAGCCCCAACAGGCCTCTCCCTGTGGCAGCCCGTCTGAAGGCTCCCTAGAGAGCGGTGAGACGGGTGGCAGCGGCGAGAGCGGCATCGCCAGCGGGGACTGCACCCCAAAGCAGGAGAGGGACGAGCGGCCCAGGGAGTGGGAGGGTGAAAGGGAAAGGGAGAGCGAGTGGCCGGCCGGGCCTGGAGCCATAGTCCAGGAGTGGCAGCGGGAGAATGAGCGACAGCAAGGCAGCACCGGAGGAGGCGAATCGGGCGGGAGGAAGAAGAGAGAGGAGGCCTGTGAGTACTGCGGCAAGCGCTTTCGCAACAGTAGCAACCTGACCGTGCACCGGCGCAGCCACACAGGTGAGCGGCCCTACCACTGCGGTCTCTGCAACTACGCATGTGCCCAGAGCAGCAAGCTGACCCGCCACATGAAGACCCATGGTGCCCGCGGCACCCGTGCCCCCTTCCTCTGCCAGCTGTGCAGCGTGCCCTTCACCGTCTACGCCACACTGGAGAAGCACCTCAAGAAGGTCCACGGCCTCAACCACGGTGACATCAGCGCCCACGGCAGCGCCCGGGCCGAGGCTGACCCCTGCATGGGGGGCGATTTAGCCGTCTGCTCTGAAATGAGCCCCATCCCCAATGAGTTCACCGAAACCACAGTGGGCCCAGATGCCAGCGAGCAGAAGAGAACCTCTCCTGCTGCAGAGGGTGCCACTGAGCTGAGCCTGGCCTCAGTCTAAAGACGGTCCTGCCTGCCAGACACACTGACCTCACGCTCAGAAAAAACAACTGACAGTTGTGACCAAAAGTAGGACCGGCAAATCTATATCGATACCCATAGCAATACCAATGTGCACTCGTCTTTCGAGCCCTCAAGGAAAGCACTTCTCTTTGAAGCACTGCTCCGCCTTGCCCTGTGGAAGCCGCTGGATATAGAGCACAGTGCTGAGGCCTATGTTTTTGACTTAACTGCCAATGACTATCAACCCAGACGCCCAAACAGTGTGAACACTTTTCTCATTCGCCGTAGGACACCCGTGGATGGACCAATGAACTGTATTCAATGTTCCATGCGATGTTATGCCACACATCCTTGACAGTGATGCTACAAATACACACTAGCATTGGGACGATGGGGATGGAGATGGGGTCTGGGCCCCCCTGACAAGAGAGTGGGTGGGAAGGATGCACTGGATAAACAAGCCACGTTTATTTCCTTCAAAAAGGGGACTTTGAAAAGCTCTTTCCGACGAGAAGCCAACACTTGGTGTGTAAAAAAAAAAAAAAAAAAATTATTATTATTATTATTAAAAAAAAGTTTTATTTTTTATTTTGTGTGCTTGGCGTATCTGGAAGAGGCATTCTTTTACGACGGAGTCTCAGATTAATACGGGGTAACAGTTTGGGTGAAGGAAAAAGGTTTACAAAATTCCTCCATGTGTAACATTTAGCTGATCTGGGGATATCTGTTTACAAGCACAAGAATTTTCCATTTGCCCCCGAAAAAGGCGGCACTCCAACGATGATGGTTCCTTCTTTTATTTCCACCCATTCTGGCACAACTTCTGAGGTTTTGCCTCTATATTTCTTCTGCTGCCTTCCTCCTATGCACTCAAAAACTACTGTTTATTCTATCTAACAATATGAGAAACGGGTGTTTTTGTTTTGTTTTGTTTTTTGGTACTTGACTTGCAAGGTTTTTGTGTGATTACTGAACTGCTTGATAATGTATGCATGTTTTCCTGCCAGAAATGTTTATTTTTTTTATTGTTTACCTCTTTATACATTTATACTCATTTATGAGCACTTGTGTGATGGCAGTTAAGTGGATTAAAAGCAGAACTGCTGTGAAAATGCAGGGTG
This sequence comes from Hiodon alosoides, assembly GCA_025775065.1. Taxonomy (NCBI): domain Eukaryota; kingdom Metazoa; phylum Chordata; class Actinopteri; order Hiodontiformes; family Hiodontidae; genus Hiodon; species Hiodon alosoides. The sequence goes on from JAOYSI010056470.1 coordinate 19,607, forward strand.
TAGACTTATGGTAGGAACTCGCTGTTTAGAAGTGCAGGAGTTCCACCTGGGTGAGTACTTGTCTGTCTGTCGCTGTGCGGATGCTGGTATTGTATTTTTGTTTTGTTTTTGTATTCTTGTATCTACATGATAATTATTGTTTGTACATTGATGGCAGGGAACAGTCATTTCTAATCCATTATTTTTGTGGACAGAAAAGGGTATGGTGAAAGTTTTGCAAGTGAAATAAATGTTTGAGGCAAATTGATTAAACTATGTATTTTTCTTCAGGGACCAGTGCATTATAGACTATAGTCAAGAGGATGTCATCATGGCTTCTTTTTAATATTATGTTGTTATGGTTATCTGCTGTATCTTTTCCTGTATTTTTCCCAGCAGCTCTGTGCATTGTTGCTTTTTCTCCGTGCTACTGGCTGATGCTGCAGGCCATGCTGTCTTGCTTTTGTATTGTTACTTTCCTGGACTATTATTAAAAAATCTAAACAAACACAGCGAGATGTGTGTTGTTTTTGTAGTGCCCTGCTACGTGATGAGGAATCCCATTCAGAAACTATCAGCGTTAGTAGGCATGTGTGTTTAGTTGTGGGCTGCAATTATCTTTGTGTTATTAATGTTTAATGCTGCGGCTATGTGAAAGGAATTTTTTCCCTTGCATTGAGGTCCTTTTTAGCTTTTATTGGTCTCCTAGACAGAAGTAAGAGAATTACAGCTCTGCCATTCGTGTGTGTGTGTGTGTGTGTGTGTGTGTGTGTGTGTGTGTGTGAGAAAGAGGGGGGGTAAGGTGTAAGTGTCTAGGGACTTGGGATGGGACATTGGGGCAAGAGGAGGGTAGAGGTGAGAGGGGTTTGGGTAGTGAGGTGTGGGTGTGTAAGGGAGGCGGAGCAGTGTTAATTGCTGACTCCATTGAAGCGACATACAAAACCATGCACCAGCATCTCTGGGCTCCGCCCCTTCTAATGAGTTTTTAGCTCTATGATCTTGATAGCTCGTTAACGGAAGGCTCATTTAATGAGCTTTAAACAGGATGGGGGGGAGGTTGGAAGGACCATATGCAACCCCTATGCCGCACCTCCCCCCTTACCCAACCCGCACACACACACACACACACGCGCACACACACACCCTCTGTGATACAATCCTTAATTATTGTGTTGGAAAAATTTTAAGATTTTACATGTGCATTATTAAACAATGCCACATGCATATTTGGTTTTACAAGCGATTGCACTTCTAACTGATGTGTCACCATTCGCAGGTGAGCACACAAGCGCAGGTCCTCCTGTGGAGCCGAGACAAGAAGCGACACCATTTGGCTACCAAGTGGGCCCAAGTATAATGTAATATGATATAGAATATAATAGCCCCTGGCAGGTGGATAGGTTCCCAGGTGCTCTTTGTCTTCATCCGTTCACACCTCCGTGGCGCTTCCCAGACTGGCGGCATTCACGGCAAGGGCCAATCACGGCATAGGCCTTATCAGACACTGCCCCTTCCACACATGGGAGTGACATCATCAGCTGACCTTGTGGTGCCTGAAGCAGAACTGTTGGTGGACTTTGAGATTTAATAGCCGTAGCATACCAACTCAGAGACCTTTTGTTCGTCTTGGGTGAGGCGAAAAGATATAAAACGCCTCATCCCTGAACAGTACATTTCTGTAAACATGGCTTTGCCAAAGATTTTTATGTGACCTTTTAGTGCCACAGTAATTATTCAAGGTAAGAAATTGGCCTATGACATGGCAATCGCCCTGCATGTCTGGTCAATTAATCTTGTCCTTCCAATTCTGCTGTCGGCCAGTTGAGGTGTATAAAGTTGAAGTGATGCCCACTTTATTAAAATCCCAATGGCCACCTCCCCTCCCTGTTCCCCCACAAAGACATTCCAAGGGAAAATCTCAACCACTGAATCATCAGTGGTCACGACCTTATTTGACAGAAGAGCCACTTTTACAGTTGTGAAAATACAATGGCCACCTGCAACCAGCGATAAACTGGTGTTACATAACAGGAAGGCGTTATCATTGTTATCATCATGGTGCCGAGCTGCCACCCTCATCGTGGGGCCCAAAGCATGATGGTGGTGCTATGTGCACAAGGGCCAGCCTGGTTGGCATTCGCCGATGGAAGTTGGTTCAGATGGCCTACCTGCCCATCAGGAGCTGCACGATCTTCAGGGATGGAGTGAAGGTAGTAGGAGACCTCCGCTGTGTCTCATAAATAACTACACAAAGACTACATGCACAAACTCTATTCAAAAAACGTATGCAGGTTGGGGCTCTCAGCAACAGCAGAACTGGAAAAACTGGCCCATGTAATGACCCTCTTGGGGCTCTCCAACACCTGTACCCCTACGACATGCCCAAGGGCCAGCTGTCTCATGGGTGAGGTGAACATTACCATTCAGCAGAAAGCACTTTGATATTTCCAGCTGTAGATGGGTCTTCTGTCCGTTAGTGGAGGTAAAGAGATTCTGAGGAAGTTGTTGACTGATTGAGTAAATTGTACCCACAAGTACATATATTCTGTTTGGGTGTGAATAACATAATTCTCTGTCTTTGTCATAACAATTGCATTTACTTTGTGTCAACAAAGCAACTCAAACCTGAATGCAGAGAGCTCCGGTAGAGTACAAAATAGACAAACTGAGTGGACTTGGACCAGATTCCTTTCCTCTGTGCACTTTCCTGACCCCCGAACCCTTTGTGAACGTGTGAGATTTTCTGCTCCGCCCGTCCTTCTGCCACTGCCTGGGAACCTGGCCACTCTAAGTGCACTGTGCAAAGTAGCCGTGTCTCGTGCAGAGGTCGTGGGATCAAAGGGCATAAAAAATTGTGGGAGTGGCAGAATGTTTTGGGGCGGGTCGTCGACCTTTTTACAAGCCTTGACAACTTAATCCTCGACACAAAGCTTCTTTGGAGTGAACTGAGAACCGTATTAATGAAGATTATTATTTAAATCCATCCTCCCCCCCAAAAAAAAAATTTTTTTTTTAAATTAGAAAGGAAATATAATGTTATTAAATAGCTGGTCACGAGTAAAATAATCGAATCAAGCCTGGTTTCAGTAAAATTGCTCTTAATGTGTTAAGCTTCCTGATTCACTTTTTTTTATTAAGCAGACCTGTCTTAAACTCTAAAAATAAAACCTGTATTGAATATAATTATGTAAAATACCAAACGTTTGATTTGATCTTTGATTTGACATGCTGCCATCGCTTGTCACTTACCATATACTAGACTACTTACAATACTACTTACTATGTCTTTTAACTCATATTTGTAGATATTATCGCTGAATTAGTTTTACATATATGCATAGTTTTACATGATTTTATGGTGAGGAGAAAAGCAAGTTATTGTAAATTTGATTTTTTCCTAACAAGATGAACTCTCGAAACAAGATAAAGGCTTTTATTTTCAAATAGTCGTTCCCAACTCCCGGGAACGAAATTCACTCGTCGATTAACTATTGCGCTAAAACGGAGATTGGGTGCCATCTCGTGACACATCTATATTACGGCACCCAGTACAGAGTCAAATCTTCATAGTCAAGAGAAGATCGTTTATACCCATGATTTATAACGCCTGAAACTGAGAATTAGATGAATGATTTGAGCAACAGACTGATTCATTTAGAATGCGCTTGAGGTTTTTTTTTTTTTTTTTTAAGTAGAAACAGTCTTTCTGTGTGTTTTATAAGTACATATTGATGTTTGTCATGACAATTTCAATAAACAATATATATGGCTGCTGTCACTCTTTCCCTGCGGATAACCCGCGGCTATGCATACCTCTGCGGGCTGTTCCGAGTTAGGAGGGGCCCCAAAATCTAATCGTGGGACGGCCGGAGGTGTGTGTAGCAGTACTTAAACTGTTGCCTCGTTCAGACTCTCAAGAAAGGTTTAAAAGAGGACTGTCTGGTAGATTTTCTTCTGTTTGCTTTTGTTATCGACCTTACTACTGACACGGATTTTTTCCTCATTTTTTCCTCCACCCCCTAAAAAATAACTTTGATTTAGACTTGTCATGGCGACTAATAAACCAGAACCTGGTTCCATTACCAACCCTTTGAAGTTCCGGAATCAGGACTACGACTCGCTGCGGGATGCCTGTCTGAAGTCCGGTACGCTCTACTCCGACCCGCTGTTCCCGGTGGAAGAGAGTTCAATCGGCATGCCACTTGATCCCGACCCGAAAAAGGCAGTGACATGGCGGCGGCCCAAGGTATGTTGTAGATAGACTCGTATATTAGTAAGTATCTCTACGAGTCTAAAAAATAATAATGTAAAAATCGCTATAAGTATATTCACAGGGTCAATTCTTAGCAAAGGAAGTGCTAAATTGGTAATTTAATTAAATCCAATTACATTTATTCTTCTTTTATTGTAATGTGCACAAGTTATTGATACCTGCATGAGGAATAAAAGCGGAATAATTTAAATATATATATTTTTTTTACATTACATTACATTTATTATAAGTGACCTCAGAAAATCTGTCCATTTATGCCTCTCAGAATGTGTGCCTATATTTGGTATTAACTTAAGAAGTACTATCTGAATGTTATGTTCACACATAAAGTATTGGATTTCACAGTAATTCAGTGTTGTCTCTCTGTGTGTGCAGGAGATCAGTACCAATGCTATGTTCATTGAGGACACCACATGCACCACTGACATCTGCCAGGGGCAATTGGGTGAGTCTAAAGCCTTTTTGCATAGACCTGTAGGTCTTCACAATCCTGCCCTTCAAAAACATTATAGTGGGATAATGTGTTGTGAAATGGCTGAAACTCGCCAGAGGCTTGGGCTGGCTTGTCCTGGCTGCTGAAGATATGTTCAACCAGTTTTTTCAGTGCGTCTGGTCTGCATGTGATAAACAGCAGAGGAAACACACCCAATAAAGGACACCAGTTTCAGCAGGATAGGAAAGAAAGATAACAGTGACACCAGCAATCCTATATATATATATATATCCTATATGTGTGTGTGTGTGTGTGTGTATATATATATATATATATATATGTGTGTGTGTGTGTGTATATATATATATAT
>JAOYSI010056481.1:0-13481 GCA_025775065.1 Hiodon alosoides
CCCCGCATTAACTACATCAGAATAAAGTATGATCACGCCCCGCATTAACTACATCAGAATAACGTATGATCACGCCCCGCATTAACTACATCAGAATAAAGTATGATCACGCCCAGCATTAACTACATCAGAATAACGTATGATCACGCCCCGCATTAACTACATCAGAATGAAGCGTTTCCCCTGAAATCCACTGCTATTCAGGGTGCAGGAACAAAGTCACTCTGTGTTATTTGTGGCATCGCCTGCATTCTTTTCATACACCTCACTGGGGCACTTTCATTGGGTCAGTCCTGCTGAATAAGGACCGGCCAGAAATTGAACCGGTCACCAGAAGCAAGGCCCGGCCCGCCGGCTCGCTTACACACATACGGCACACGCTTGGGTCCGGATGGAGGGTACAAAAAGGGGGGGGGGGGGGTTTGATGCTCCCTCAGAACAACCCAGTCAAAGGTTTATGACACATGCTTATCACTTCGCTGATCAACAGGGAGGTTCCACTCAGTCACCGTGCAGGAACTGGAGACACACAGTGACACACTCTTTGAAAGAAGACTGTGGAGGAGGTCGGCCTCGGGTTCACGGGAGGTGAGGAGGGTGTCGCAACTGTGACACGACCGCTCACTCACGTTTCACGGTTCTGGTTGGTTCGTAGCAACGATTTACGAACATTCTGCCACCGCCCTGGCCTTCCATACCCCTTACGAAGATTCTGCCCAAAGTATTCGCATGGAGCAAAACCCTCAGTGGGAGGAGCTTGTGTTTTTCAACATGCATGCTTCATTTTAACAAAAACGGAAGGTTCTGCTAAGCCCTTGATCTGAAGTACAGCGTTAGCGGAAGCACAGTACCATCGGCTAGACTGTGAACTTCCAGAACAGTTCAACTCTGTCACAGCTTTGAGGGACAGTCCAAACGGTGATAACCGGTGGCCACAGCCAAGCACAAGGTCCTCTCGGTCACCCAATATCCTGACGGGTGCCCCAAGCAGTCCTGGAGAAGCTGCACTCTGTCAGCCATTTATGGGATTAGGCTTATCGCTGTACATTGTCCCACACCAGTCCGTTCCACGTGACAAACGGCCAGTGTACCCTTGTTAGGTGAATTTGTGTCAACACGCAAGTGGCATGGCCCAGGATACCCATACACAGTGACGGGATCAAACTTAACCAAAACAAGGAGTTCACAATAGCAAGTCAGGGAGAAACCTCTATACCTACGGTTAAGCAGATGTTTTAGCAAGTTCCACAGAGCTAATCAGGTATGGCTGTAGTTAAAAAGCTGATGAAAAATAACTGAACCGGTTTAATCTCCATTTCAATCACAATAGTCATTAAAACCGTTCCTAAGACGACTCTTAATTAAACTTTCTCCAGGCTATTCATTATCCTTTGATTATTGAGCCCTTACTCGTCTATAATTGCATGTGTGGATCTGCATATATCTGTATTTGTGTCTAATGTTTGTGTGCATGTGAGATTGTGTGTGTGTGTGTGTGTGTGTGTGTGTGTGTGTGTTTGGGTGCGTATTGTATGTGTGTCATTCCTAAACAAGAGGGGATACTGACTTGCCCCAGGTAATCAGCCTTCTACAGTAAAAACTGCACACTAACTTACGGGCTAATCCATTGGTGCCCGTGACAACGCTGCTCCTTTTCTTATTTAAGGGGGCATTGTGGGATGTTGCGTCTATGCCACTGTATGTGGCTATGCAGGCCAACGGATTACCCCACACAAAGCAACACCTGACAACACAGCTAAAGGCCGAGACCGCTGAACCACAAACCATGCCACCACCCGAGTAGGACATGTGATCCTAAAGGTATCGGCAGCGTTCAACGCCAGCGCCAGTCTTTTTTCTTTGACTATAACACAAACAAGGCCAAGGTCAGTCTTAAGACCTTCATCCCTCAAAGTGCTGATTTTAAATCGCTAGACGCAACATAGAGGGTTCTCCCATCCTGACACTCGAGAGGGAGAACGGAGCTGAAAGTGATATTTTTAAAAAAAGCATAACCGCGTCTGTCTCCCACCTGGCACTTTCGTGACACACGCTCCTTCTGAATGTTAATGTCAAAATGTGCTAACGGGAGACCTACATGTGCGGGTCTGGGCCAGCCCGGCATAGAGACCGACCCGGGTGGAAAACAGGACAGACACAGGACGGAGTGGGTAAGCACGTACCTTGCAGCCTTTGCATCACATTGAGGATGTCCCGGTCCGACTTCGGGTACTGTCTGGGAGAGGCCATGATACTTCAGTGAGACGGTGCAGCCTGCTACCAGTCCAAGTGTCATATCAGCCCAGGAGTGCCTGCAGACCACATACAAGCCTGCGCAACCTCCTCGATGCAGGCATCCCTGACTCAGCCACACTCCCCTGCACGCTCTCTCTCTCTCTCTCTCTCTCTCTCTGTTGCAGAAGGAACTCAAGGTTTGATTCGTCGACGCAGAGCGGCCAATCGCAGTGGGGCTTTCACAAGGCTTGTCGCTTTCTCACCAACGGCAGCCCTCCTCTCTTGCCCTTCGCGATCCCAGTGGCTGTGTGCAATCGGGAAAAAAAAGGACCGAGCCCACATTAGTTTCAATCTGCAAAAATCCAAATCCTGGACCCACTGAGAAAAGCTCTTCATCTAATTATTCCAGCAGCAGGTCAGAAGGGACAGCTGTGGACCGATGTGGGAGACAGTCCTTTGTCCTGTTTTTGTTTTGAGAACATCCATGCACTAGCAAAGCAAAGCCGCTGATGAAAAACTTACATTACAGTTTACATTTTTGTAGCTTAGCAGAAGCTTTTATCCAAAGGGACTTACAGAGCTTACATTTCTACATACATCAATTTATACAGCTGGATAGTTTACTGGAGCAATTCAGGTTAAGTACCCTTCTCAAGGGTACACCAGCTGGGGTGGGACTTTCGGTTTCAAGCCTGCCACCTTAACCACTACACCACCAGCTGCCAACTTGCTTACTGTCTTTAGAATTCACCTTATCAAGAAGTGTCATAAAAAGAGGGTCAGTAATAAAACAGACGTTTACAATTTTGTACCACCTCTTCATGATAAACGCCAAACCGCACCTCTTCATGATAAATACCAAACCGGTATTTCTTTTTTAGATAAAATTCTTAACATCCGCAAAAACAAACACATATAAGATTATATATTACCTGGCTGGTATTCGAACATCAAATCGGTCATTTTCATTAACTGAGACAAACTACATGAAAACGTGCTTCAATACTTATTTGAAGTATATGGATCCTTTCATCCTTACAGACAGGTAATGTAGGTGCCCTTGGTCGGCAGTGGCGTAGATAACAGCACGTATTATTCTCCAGTTAGAAATTGATTCACGAGTCCTTGAAGATCACACTAAATATTAGTAACGCTCCAAAAAATTACCTCAACGCGGATGTGCTGTCCGAGGCGGGTAAAAAATTAAAGCGAAATCTACACTGCTTAACTTTTTAAAAACATATAGCTAATGCTCGTTCAGTACCTCGCATGAAAAACGGAACGACTGCTTAAAAACTGCTTTAAAAAAACCTTACCCACTCAAACCTGTTGAATATTATGTAGCTTGGCGCCTGTTTGCTACTACTGTCAAACAACTATAGCGTCCTCAAATAGCGTTACGTAGTATGATCAATGCATGTTATTTGTGGGAAGAGAAAATTCAGGAAAATTAAGAAAATAACTACTTCCTAGTTACCTTGGACGCTGTATGTTTTTTGTAAGCTAAACTCCACATCAGAAGGATGAGACTTTACTTTCACAAGGAGTAGTTTCCCCCGCACTGGCCCCTTCTAGGGACCATTAACAGGAATAATAAAAAGACCGCTAGTCGGCCGCGGTCGGTGAGCGGGGATTCCAATTCCTACCGGTCTGTGTAACCCGAGTACGTCCGAGTACTCCGCACTACAAAGCAGACGCCAGAGGAATGCCGCTTTTCGCGCGCTCAGTTAACGTTTACTGCTCCAGCGCATAAGAACAGTATGTCAGGTTTTCCATTTTAATGAATGTTGAAGAAAAGATTTAGACTGCTGGTTGGGGCAACAATTCAACAAAATTTAGCTGATGGAACACATAACCAGCACACTTTATCGTAAAAAAAAAACAATACATCAATCAAAACGCAGCCTGCAATTTTCAATCAGTATATTTAGTCATTTAGGTCGAGTACCTTTCTCACGAATTTAACAATATTGCACTCCGACCGTGAACACATTTTGATCACTATTCCACAGTGCGTCCAGTCCATTCGCCGTAGACCAATAGTCCAGAGCTAAATTGTAACTCTGGATTGGATGACCGCAGGCACCGATGAGTCTGTTTTATGCCGGTATTGGAGACTTAGAGGGCGTGTCTGCTTACTCCACTTCCTCCGTGCGATGCTGTCCCCCAAGTGCACTTAAAACAGTCCCACCGAGACTAAGAAGCTCGGCTGTGGACACTGACCAGCGCCTGTTTCAGGTAACATTGAATGTCGGTTTCCTGAGCACCGATATTCAGCACCTTGCTCCTTGTATAAGCGCATATACAGAGCAATCACATAAGTCTTTCCATCGATGTTATCTCTCTATTCGATGTATGCGCTTCTACTTGGTGACAACGACAAAAAAAAAACACCATACTTGTTCGAATATACGGAGTAATGGGCAAATTTGAATGAGGAAATGTTTCTCAGACGTTTGTGTTTATCTAAATACAACAAGTACCGGTTACAACTGCTTCCGACGACTCAAGCTGCAAGGAACCACAGACAGCACTGCCATCTACTGGTCAGACGTTTTGACGGGCCGTGGTATTTGAGGTGGAATTCGATAGAGGCTGAATTCTAGCGGGTAACAAAACTGTGACCTTCAATCACAAAGCCACTTTAAAACTGCTTAAACGTACTTTTGCGTTGTACAAAATATTTTATCACAACCTGAGATATATACTCCTTGAACTTTTATTTGCTAAGACTTTAATGCTTCTGGACTGATGGGGCGCTTGCAGGCACCTCAGGTAATGATCAAAAACGTGCACACAAGCGTGCTTGTTTGTATGCATAAATACAGTGATTATCTTTTATGATTATCTGTTTTAATAATCTGTTCCTTCTTTTGCATGCATGCAGCGATACCCTAGTAAAGGAACTCCCCCCCCCCCCACCTCGTCTGTTTAGAATGCAATGCCTCATTTAGCAGACACACTGGGTGGAGATTTTCTATGGACTGCTTTTTCACGAGACCTACAATGGGCGGAAGTCCCAGTCAAAGCTCTCCCCTGCCTCTGGAAAGAATGCGTGTGAGTTTCTGCAGACGAGGAGGGTCCCGTTGCTGGATTCCTTATCTGGGCCACTGTTACCGGGGCTCTCTGATAGGAGAGGCTGGTTCACTGCAGGCAGCATTGGTAACGCTCACACAGAGGTGTGTTCTGAAGTCTTACTTGTGTTTTTCACTGAAACACATTTTATATTCAATTATAAGGGAAATCATTGGTTGCACATTGTGTAACTGAATAAAAAAGGACACGATAACGTCGAATGTCTTCAAAGAATTTTGAGTGGTCCGGTGGCGAAACCACGGCAACGGCGTTCTTGGTTAATTCAACCCGCAGGAAGAGGAAATGATTGCATTTCTCAGGATGCCTGTCCCTGGCAGATAGGGAAGTGGTTGCTAATTTAAGTGGGAAAGCAGGAAATGTGACAGTGAAGTTTCCACTTCCACACACAAAAAAACCGCGGCCTGCCCCGCAGCCTGCTCTTTTTACCCAGCGCTGCCTGACAGTTGGAGCCCCAGCTCCTCGCCTAGATGTGAGTTCTCTTCCTCGGCAACGTTCCTGTTTCTTCGGGAGCAATGGCTGCGAATGAGACAAATCCCATATTGGAGCTTCTGAAATCGTGGGATGTTGGTAAGATTTTCCAGCGGCTTTTGGCTTGCGGGCTTGTGTTGGCATCGATGTGCTTTTCTAACTGTAGGGCTATTTTTTTTCCAGCAAAAAATGTAGCAGAGCATATAGAAAACTGGCTGAATTGACCTTATTTTTTCAAGACGAGTGTTTAAAAAAATTTGAGGTATTTTGTTTGTCTACGATAGCACAATATTTTGACCCAAAAAGAAAACATCGACAGATACCATTTCCAGATCATCACAGATTCACTGGCATTTCACTTTTCACTTTAAAGGTAGATATTAAGTTATATTCAAATTTATACAGATATTTTAGTGCCTTTGAGGGAGAGGTTCTTGGCTTGGCTTGGCTTTGCGGACGTTTGTCTTCTTTTCTCCCTTGTCAGACTCATATCGTTTGCATTTCTGTCTAACGTGATCGCGCTCACCAATGTTGATCATTCAAGGGAAGAAATATAACCAAATCACTACCTCTTTAATTATGTTTAGTATTATTTCCAATCCCATGTAAAGGGCCTGTGATAACCTGCCACCTAGTGTGAGCTGGCAATGCTTAATAAAATGTCTGAAATCAACTGTCAGTGCCAAAACGCCATTGTGTTATTACTGATGTGGGGTTTATAAGTTTAATTTTTAAGAAAGGCTCAAATTTCTTCCACTGCGTCTTGTGCAGCAGCCAATTCAATTCCTTCAAAGTGCTCAGCTTTTGATCAGATGTATCTTCATGGTCAAAGATAAGATGTTATCAACCACTTGGATTTAAGCAGTGAAGAGAAAAACCCTTGAGGAAATGTTTCATGTTGCATCCAAAGTTTAGTACGTATTGAACCAAATACTCTGGTGCCTTTCTTTCCCAGGAACACTGATCCTTGCCTTTTGCCTGTCCATGATGGTGGGGCTCCTGATCGGGGCTCTGATCTACATCCTGCTGACATGGATGTCACGGCGCAGAGCCTCCGCCCAGATCACCCGGCGCCCCCCGCGACAGTCCCGGTCCTCCCCACACAGCCTCCTCCACAGTCGCTCTGTCTTCAGCCGCGGTAGCAGCTATGACCGCCGCAGCAACAACAGCCTGGCCAGCGCCGCCTTCAGCTTCCACCGCCAGGCTTCTCTGGAGCAGGCCGACCCGCTGGGCCGCAAGCCCAGCTTCCGGGCCTCCACCTTCCACCCGCTGCTGCAGTGCAGCCAGATTGCCCGCGAGGCGGAGGAGGGTAGCCAGACCACCCTGCCCCGCACGCCCACGCCCAGCTCACCCAGCAATGGAGGCCGCTCAGCCCGCCCGGAGTCCTTTCTCAGAGGCCTCCACGCCTCGCAAACCCCCCCGCCTGCCTACGAGAGCATCATTCGCGCCTTCCAAGAGACTTGTACTTGAGCTCATACCTGCGCACTTGACTGTAATTCCATTGGTGGAAAATTTGACTTAATTTAAACGATGGGTGACCCCTCCGGGTCCTACTTCATCACGTATGGAACCCCATCTCCTGATGGGTGTCATGTAACTGATGCCCTGTGGTCTCGGGGATCCCGAAGAAGCCCCTGCCCTGAGTGTCTGCTCTGCTTTAATTAACGACCCATACGCCAGTCTTGGTGGAACGGGTGGAGGCCTTGGGACCCTCCTGGATAGGATGGACTGGGGAGCGATTTCTGTATTTGCGTATCATAGTAACTGAGGGGTAATAAGCAATCCACTTGTATAAACGATCATTTTAGCAAAGGGTCATGTCCTTTTTTTTTAGAGGCTGTGCGTATCTAGTGCTCCAGTTGTATCAGTTTTAAACACTATTCTGTTAAATTATCGTAATAAAGCTCTTAGGGAATATATCTCGCTTGTGGTTGTTTTGTCTGCTAGCTTGTGTTCATTAACGTTGCGTGTGTTTACACAACCAAAAAAAGTCGAATTAACACTTTGGCGTTTGGATATGTTCATATCTCCGTTAGGCAAACGGTGAAACAATGGCTTGTACAATGTACAATGTATACAATGGCTTGTATATCTCTCGGATTGAAATGGTGAAATAAAAATATGTGCGTAAAAGATCGTGGGGAGGAGATTTAAAATAATAATAATAATAATAAACTGTCTTCTTTTAAAGGACTTAGATCTAGATAATGTAACAGTTCTATCCGATTTAAGTCGCAATTATGTGCTTAGCGATGCATCATTCAGTTTACAATGAAGCCTGAAAACACCAACAGATATCCTTGGTATTCACTTGGAATATTCACTCTCCCATAATTCTCGAGCTATCGAGTACTTTTTTCTGCAGAAAATAAAAAAAAATCCTTTAAAAAATTCCTTGTATCGTTTGATATGATTTTTGGTGCGTTTGCAATTACTGTTGCGCAACATTTCATCCGAATTTCTGACGTAAACACAGAAAGACGGTATTAAAATCGAGCGTATTTTCTTCAGTCATCGAAACCGACCACGAAGGGGACTTTTATTTTGAAAAACCAGGACGTCTTAGAGCCAGGGTTACTTTTGCATTTGAAATATGACTGTTCCAATGTTAAAATAAATATTATTTTGATAAAACAATGGAGTCTTATTATTGTTGTGTCTTAGTGAAAGAACGGTCCGAGTTTCTGCCCTATTTACGGTCATTGGTTCATACCCTGCCACGGTGTGCGTTATTTACCGTTCGTGACGTACATTTTGAGAGACACGCATGTACTGATGTTTTTTTTTTTTTTTTTTGCGAAGACCTGGCTGGGTGAAATATGAAATATTACCTACCGTAATATCGGAATAAATGTTATCGCAACTGCGAGAATTTACATTGGTAAGTATGGAGTAAAAATGAATGTTACTCGGCAAATTGGGAACAGTAATATAGCATAGAATTAGCTACTTAGCATAGATTTGGATATTATATAACATAAAAAATAGTAACCGCCTGCTCTTCCAAAAGCTCTATCCACGCTAAAAGTTATTACGAGAAAATGTGTCTATAGTTAATAGTATAGTTAATAGTATAGTTTTTATTTCTCATAATATTATTTGCTAACCACACTCAGCTATAATGCACATTTTGTCACACCAGTTTAGGTATGCTCGTTATGTTGTGACATTTGTTCACACTTTTTTTGCTGCACCTCTGAACTATGATTTCCCACAACCCATTTAAATCCCATACATATTAGTAATTTTGAAGTCTAGACCCAGATGTGGTCGCTATTGTTTTAACAGCACTGAGATATTTAAATGCGATTTATTTGACACCTATGACTAATTCTGAGGGACTTTTTCTTCTTCTTTTTTTGGGTGCGGATGTCCTGTAGAGAATGTCTGCTGTTGCCCTTTGCATGATTCGTTATAGAAGTTTAAGTACAGTTGGCCCAGGAGTAAAGAGGGCGTTGCATTGGAGGCACGTCGGTAAGCACTGTTGATATCGATCATGAATCCGACACGTCAAACACAAGTTATTTTAATTGCTACGTTTCAAATCTCATCAGAATTTGATTCTTGTTAATGCTTGTTAAAGTAAAGACAAACGATGGATTAAGATTTAGCAAACGGTGTATATTTGGTTTTACGAAAATAATTTCATAAATGGTGAAAAGCACCATAGTGTTTGTATTGGGGGGAAATGTGACCCTTTTTTGTGGTCACGTCTACGTCCATGCTAAACCATCGATATGATTTGTCTGTTTTTGTCCGCTAAAACGGTCATAAAACCATGTGTACTGTAAACTATGGACACTTATACAGTCTCTTTCCTCTGTGCGCCGTTTAGCGAAGATTGCTAAAGTGACCGGAGCCGTTGTACTGGGGTAGGTTATGATTGTCTAGTTTCGCAAATATGCTGCGGTTCTTACTGTCTGTGTATCAAAGAAAGGAAGATTTTAAGTATTCAACACGTGACCCGTGTAAAAAAATCTAATCCTGTGAAGCCCAACAAACTATATTTAGACTCAATGACAGCTCCAGTAACCGTAGGGGGAAATAATTATATGATATAATTCTAGCAACCATCAGTAGTCTCAACTATTACAGTTTGGCGGTGTAGCTAAGCACATTGAATAATTCTGATGGATTTCACTACGGAGAAGGTTTAAGTTTCCTTTACTGAACACTTAAGCATTTACATAGAGAACGCAGCACTGTAAATGGAAGGGCTCTGTTGTGTTGGTCTGATAGCTGTGTGCTTTCCCCTGTCTATTTCAGTGGCTGTCTTTTCATCACGTACGAGGTCATTGCCTTGAACAAAGCAGTCACCATTGACACACAGGCCATACTTCAAGAGAAGCAAAAGTCCTACATCTATCTGAATGTCGTGCCGTCGAAAGAACAGGAGAGCCTTGGCACCGGTATGTTTTTAGCTTGATTTGGGGGGAACTTAAGGTGGACTTGAGCAATAAATGAAATGCAGAAATCCTATCCTATGTGTCGTTCTGCTGTAGCTGGAAGTGTTTTGGCCATATGACTTCGTCTTGGTAGAACAAAGATCTGTCTTCGAATTAGATGTTTTTACTAAATGATTAAAGGCCTTTTATTTTGAATGCCTATTGCATTATGGTAAGAGGGGAATTCTCAGTGGTACATCTTTGTAATCCTGTTGACGAATGGTAACATTTCCCCATTCCTGCTCTCCAACCTTCCGGTGTGGACTGCGTTGTCTGTCCTGTGCACTCACTTCCTGTGTGGACTGCGTTGTCTGTCCTGTGCACTCACTTCCTGTGTGGACTGTGTTGTCTGTCCTGTGCACTCACTTCCTGTGTTCACGGTCATTACTTGCACTGAAAGACTCCCCCAGAGGGTTTTACGCTCCAGCTGCACATCGATGTCTGTTGTAGAAAGAAGTGTCCAGGATATCTGTATTTCAAAGCAAATGTGGGAGTTGGTTTCGGTTTACTATGATTTTAATTACCCTAAGAGTAAAAAAACTGAAAAAGTATTCTGTCCTAAGATCAACGCCTTGTTAGAATAGCACTATAGTAACCATCTCCAAAAAAATCGTAAAACCTTTTGTGATCTTAGTGATTTTAAAATGAGGAAAACATTGATACCTTCTCTCTGGGCCGGTTGTTTCCAGAAAATCCTGGATACATCATTGTGGTGTGATCACGTGAGCAAAAGATTTCGCTTGGTGATTCATCTCCAAACTTAATCATCATGCGATTTCGTCCCGTTTTTTGGACAATCCGCCACCGCGAGTAAGATTGTGATTTTTCTGCATCTTGCCTGAAGATGTCTTAATGGTCTGAGTATGTTAGGCATCATGAACATTTAGCTGTGACTTCTCTGGTGTCTTATGCCCACGAGTTTAGGGCCTAAACGTTTTATTATTTTTTTAATTATCTTTAAGGACTTGCATATAAGGCAAGAAAAGAGCTCCACAAAGCTGCACGAAGATTTCTTGAGATATCGTCAAAAGTTCTGCTGAGGCCTTTGGACGGTGAGAGTACCTCTTCTTAAATCTCCACTTAGATTTGAAAACCACTACACGTCCGTCCGACTGCATTTGATACTAATAATACTTATACATAATAATATACTAACGTGTACTTTTAACTTTGTAAAGATAAAGTTTTGTTTTATCGGAAGAAAAAAAAGCAGCAACAGCATTTTGATAAACTTCACTTTTATTTAATCGTGTAGCATTCTCTGCATGTTTTAATACAACACAGCTATGCATATAGATACGACCCATGGTGATTAATTTAACCTTTCAAGGCAGTCATTTTATAGACAGATTGTACTGTTGGTCGGGGTTATTTGTGGTTTTTCCCGAGGCATTGTGATAAATGTTAATGGAGGAATGAAATTAAGTTGTGGCAGTACATGAAAGACGGCACGTGTTTATTTTGTATGCTGGTCCGTTTTATATGGGCCTACATTTCCCTCACAGTACCTTTTCAGACATCTCATAATCTGTTCCGAATCCGTCTGCTGAAGGGATTAACCTAAAAGGTCGTGCTCATATAATGGGGAAATTAATTCCTTCGAGACATTAAACACATTATGACTCAAACGTCTTCTTTTTTGGCTAAGATTAGGTGCTTTGCACGGCAGCTGAAAATTTCCAATACTTTGTTTTAGAAAGTTAGACTAGACTTTAGAAAACACGAAAGGGAATAAGTGTGAGTTCTAGCTGACGGAGAAATATGCACAGAAAAACTGCAGTAAGAGACTTGTTATGACTTCTAGCAGCGAGATAAATACCCCAGCATAAACACAGTATTTCAGGTAGTTCGGATGCCCGTGGGCGGGTCTTGGCCTGCTGTTTGGAAGCACCTGCCCTTGCCTTCCGGTGCTTGTGAACCTCAGCCAATTTCCTCAGCGTGACACAGCCGTCAGTTAACTCCCTCAAAGGAGACCTTACCCCTTAACGAAAACGGCGCGTCGGGGAAAACATTATGCATGAGAACTGAACATGCGTTAATGATAAGGTGTTCAGAGATGGTATCTGTTATTGTAATTCCCGTTCGTTAAATGCATTTCCATATTTCCTTTATAGAATATTAAGGGCGGAATTGCCTTCAGTGTCCAGAGCTGTAAAATATTGAGCTGTGTTTATAGTTCTGCTGAACGTATAGTAACTAGATATTCCTATCTCTGGAGTGGTTTGATGAAAGCGGGTGAAGATGTTCATTCATTCAGTTATTTTCTCATCCAGTTAAAATGATTTTTAATGTCACTGTTAACTGTTTTGTTTCGTATTTAATGTCAGCTCAACAGAAGACATCAGGTTTGCAGCCAAATTACTATTACACTGCAGGATTGTAGTTTAGAACATATTAGACTGTAGTGGTATTAGGCTGTACTTAGGATATTAAAATGTGGTCTTTTTGGAAATTTTGTAAAATTATAAAGCTTCTTTAGTGTTTTTACTTACAAAACTTGTATATGACCAACCTAATGCAAAGGTACTCAAAATTAGATTTGAAATGAAATGGGAATCTAAGATATTGCAGAAGTTTTGTTGAGATCTCTGCAAAGTATTTTCTTTAAATATGTTTTTTTTTAAGATGTTAAAAGTATTTTGAGATTTTTGTAAGGTTTATTTTCAAATAAATTTGAAAACATTTTGTATATGAAAAACACTGAAATAATTAATGATGGTGGTGTAGAAATATCATTAAAAAAAATCTATTTTGGCTATAGTAAATATCTTTCAATAGAAGCTGTTTTAGTAAATGTTTGGATCTATGTATTGGCCTTTATTGTCCTGTGGGCATGTCGTGACTGTCCTGGGGGCATGTCGTGACTGTCCTGGGGGCATGTCGTGACTGTCGTGGGGGGCATGTCGTGACTGTCCTGTGGGCATGTCGTGACTGTCCTGCGTCTGACCTCAGAGCACCTGAGTCGCCTGGACGCTGACCCCCACGAGTGTGCCCTTTGGGCGCTGCTGAAGAGGGCGCGGTCAGCCAGCCGAGCCGTCCGACTGCATGCCGTCCAGGAGCTGGCAGAGAACAGCCACTGGCAGGGTGAGTTGTTTCACCGGCCGCCCTCGCTTACCCACTCACTGTCCTGCTGTGACTCTCACAGACACAACACAGACCGCTGGCAGGGTGAGTTGTTTCACCGGCCGCCCTCGCTTACCCACTCACTGTCCTGCTGTGACTCTCACAGACACAACA
>JAOYSI010056492.1:0-24656 GCA_025775065.1 Hiodon alosoides
GAGAGAGAGAGAGAGAGAGAGAGAGAGAGAGAGAGAGAGAGAGAGAGAGAGAGAGAGAGAGAGAGAGAGAGAATAAAGGAAAAGCACATAGTGTGGCATGTCACTCACCCGATTATATAATATTCAGGTACATCCATCAATTACTTCATTAAAATCTATATGTTCCTTCCATGGTTTTTTTTTATGCAAAGAGGAGTGCATGCCCCACACAGTGCCATGAACTTTGAAGGTAGCAGACCAGTTGGCAGGGACCTGGCATGTGGTGAACGGGAGATTGCGCCAGGGAGGGGTTACTAAATGCTCCCATCTGTTCATGGCCCGAGGCTCAGCAGAGTTGTTTCATGCATATGAACTTGTAACAGTCTCTTCCACTTAGCAACGATAAATAAATACTTTTGAATAAATGGGAGCAGTCAAACAAATGCCTTGGGCCGTTGGTGGGTTTTTTTTTGATTATTGCAATTTGAGGATGTGCAGTTCACACTGTCACCTTTCTTCCTGTTAGTTACTGTCACCTCACTGAGCTGTGGGCATCCCTGGAGGATATCCTCCACTGGCTGGGATATTTCTGTATGCATAATTGCTTAATATAGGCTGCTTCCCAGTCTGTTTGTTGTATTTCTGATTGTTACTGACTGCTTTGTGAATGGGGAAATTTCCCCATTTCCCCAAGTGGGGGAAATGTGTCAAATAAGAAGCTGGCTTTAAGCTTTAAGCATTTCTCCAGAGGATCACTAGAGGGAATCTAGATGGGTTCTTGTAATTTGTGCAGTAATAAGGCCTAATATTAAAACAACAATTTTAAGCTTGTCTGTGTGGGACACACTGTTGAGTGTGATAAACAGCGTGTCCTAACTTTGCAATCACGATTCTGCACAACTTAATGTAACATACTGATTTAGAAAATGAAAAATACAGACATTATCAATATAAAGCCATTTATTTGAAATAGCCATCGGTGAGGGGGGAACCAATTTAAATACAGTCCTGGTTTATCGGATCAAGCAATATGATGCTAATGCTTGGGCATAATGAAAACTTATTCAGATGGCACCGGAGGAGCTTTTAATAAAGTGAGGGGGAATTGGAAACGGACGCCCCAGAAGATTTCCATCTGGTAAACTGCTGTACACCGGGATTATCACAAAGCTCCTCAGCAGAGAGCAGGGGCCTGTGCAGAGTGGGCCCACTCATCTACCTTTCAGCCGCGAACCATCTGTGTTTAATCGTGGGACAACAAACTTTTCAGAGATCAGCCCGGGATTTAGGGAAAAAGCCTCTTACCTCTTGTGAAATCTGCACTCATTGTTTAAGCTAGGAAATGGAATGGAAGCAATCTGCAGGTCTGAGATTGTGGCCCATACAATTCTAAGAGAGGGAAATTTTATTTATTCTGCAGCATGCACTGCTTGTTTAAAATAAGTCTATTTTCAGGCCAACGTAAAATGTGCTCGTCTGTTAGTGACAATACCACTTCAGTGCAATAAGAGGGGATGGGGGGGCTGTTGTGCATTGAAAGAACTGACAGGCCTGAACCACAGCACTCGCTATTATGAGATTGCTGATTGGATCCCAATTAGGCATTAAAAGCCCCACTAACCTATGCTCGCTGGTATAAATCAGCTTTGAAAGCCACTCGTACGCATATGTTTTGAGAGGTAGCAGGAAGGATTGCCTTGGATTGTAAACCAAAGGGCTTGACACGACTGAGTTCCACAAGACTTAAGACGTTTAGGGTTTTCTAGGCCAGGATACAGCTCCCATTGAGGCCTAGAAGAAATTGACAGGCAAAAGACCCACCCAGTTCCAGTCACTAAACAAAAGGATAAAAGAGAGGGGCTTTGAATGATCAATGTGCACAAAGATCAGTTTTATCCCGGCCACAGCATTTGCCACCCCCGAGAAAACATTCTGTTTAAAATCCTTAATTTAGGAAATTTTGAAAAGTTATATATATGTATATATAAAAATAAATATAATGTAAAGTTTGGAGTATAAATAGGCTCAGATTCTCGGTCAGATTCTGAATTGAATTAACCAATGGGAATGTCATTGCTATTTTTTTTCAAACCGTTGCAAAAGGGAACTAACTAGAAAAAAAAGCCCTAATGCCACGGTCTGGCAGTTTTAACCTGTTTTACAGTAAATAAACTAGGCTGGGTGAAATATGAATAGCAGATGAAGCTGTTAAAATCAGAAACGAACAGGCTAATGTTTCGGTCTGCAGTTTTCAATGAGGCGTAACAGTGCACTAATTTGATACACAGCAACGCGTGTCTTTACAAGAAAGCAAGTCTCATGAGTAAAATCAGTACATGCTACTTTCATTTCTGAACGTCAAAGGAAGACAAATTATGAGCCAGTTGGCCTGCTACAATTATCAGAACCTAGAACCAAGAACCTTCGCGACTAGCACCAGTGAGTAAGAAAAATTTAGGAGCACACCTAAAATACTAGGCGGGTACTACCGAATTAACAAAGGGTAAAATCCTTGTGGCAAACTTAACAGGCAATTTCAATTTGCCGTATGGAAAAAGTTTAATTTTGTTGTGCTCCTTACAGAACTGACGTGTCAAGGCATTCCGACGTTTTTCTGGAGATTTGACAAATAACCCCCTGAGGGGACATGTCAGAAAAGCCACTGCGTGGCTCGTCCTAAGACTAGGTAGCTGGGGAAACTTGGTTAATACACAAATGGTTTTGCCTCGTTATGACTATGAAAAGCTTGAATGAGAAAAACAGTGATCAAGAGTTACTCGGTTACAATGGAGTGACTGACAAAATAAAGGTGATATAAACCAAAGTGTGCAATTTATATTAAACAAATATGCATACATTGATAAATTAAGTATGTAATGTAATTATGTAGATAAATTAAAATGTATTGACAAAGAACCTCCTTGGTAAGGCCTTTGATAACTATCAAAACCTTTTGCCTGACTTTATAATGTGTTTAGATGTTTTTGATGTTTTTTTTTCCTTGGCCACAGAGCCAGTCTCAGAGTCTAAACTCAGACAGAGTCATCAAAGTCCTAACATTTACCCCAGAGCCTACCTGCTGCTCTGAATTATTTAATTTTTGCCTGTTAAACATAATTCCTAATCTACCTCCATATGTCACAAGGATTACCCCATGCCAGCAAATTCTGTCTGGATGAGGCCCGACGTAATTACTCTAGATGACTGCGACTGTGTAGTTTTGGATTAAATCCAGGGAATTGGTTGTCCCTCTCTTCAGACAGAAGTCACAAGCATCAAACGTCTAACGTCCTTGAAATGCTGAAGTAACAATACAGAAACATTACAACAACATTTTTACTGGGGCCACAAGCAACATGCGTTTTTATTTTACAACCGTCTTCATCTTGGATATAGGCTTCATGGCCCTGCAATTGTCTGAATTGCAAAGTCAAATGCAACACGCAGCTCAACTGCCCCTATACAGATCCTCCAGTCAACCAACGGTCGACTCAACCCACGTGCATGAATCCATTTGCATCCGATGTATGGTTAGCAGGCTATCTGGGTTGTCATTCTGGAATAAAAATAGGCTTAACAATGACAGGAATGAGGAGGCGAGTAAGCTGTTTAACAGTTGCCACTGGGTGGGCTGATCCACGTCTAACTACTAGCTATGAGAAACAATTCAAAGTAGCAGTGAGACATATATCCCTTGCCTGGGACTGAAACCACATTAGCTAGCAAGCCAATCTTCACTTTTTATTCCCAACATAGGATAAGCGGGTGCAAGCCCTCCAAAATAATTTTTTGCCTATCCAGCTAGATCAAGTGGGATCTTTTTCTTTATAGCATGGCCCACAGGGTACCTAAACAATCTGCATGTATATCAGCTACACATCAGACAATTAATCTCCACGATTTTCACTTCAAGGCCTTCTCCACAGCTTTAGCATTGACCTGAAGAATCAATAACAATCTAAGAGCATACCATAAATATTTATGGCACAACATTGGGTAAAATATGCTAACTAAAAGTAAAAGATACTAAAGCCACTAATTCAGTGTACTGGGAGATTCGTGTTTCGAATATTAGAGCACTTTTAACACAAGTACTTTTTTTAAACACGCCCCCTTTTTTAATGTGAATGTCTATGACATTTTTTGGATTTCTTTCATTTAAACTATTAATTTTGGACTTAACTGTTTCCATCAACCGACACACACATGGGCTAAGTGTCAGAACCCCTAGTATAATTTTGGTCAAGTAGTGCAAAGAACCGTACTTGGCACAATTTCACACAGCTGTCTGGAGTTTCACTCCGGATCTCCACAACAAAGTAACTGACAATGCAGCTGTATGTGAGTGTGTCTTTTTTTTAAGTAGCAGGCTCAGGTTTTTCCGCCTCTCTGGTGAAGATGGGGAGGCCAGCTGATCCCACTGGCTTAACGACACCGACAGGTTCTTTCAACAAACCTCTTTGCAACTCTGGAGCCACCTCCTCCTGCGAAAGGGAGGACTCTCTTGGCTTCCATCTGCCACGAAAGTAGGCACAAAACGGTGAATAAACACGGTTAAACAGAACCATTATCACAACCATTAAAGCCAATTGTGTCATGAGGCCGATCACCTGCCAGTGTTTACGGCCTGTCCTGATGTGGACAACAGTGACACACAGAGAGGGAACTGTTTGCTTGTTGATGAAACTGCCTTTTGCATCGACAAAGTGCACCTGTTTCCAGCTACTTGGATCCGGCACAAAATGGAGGGACACGGTTGCATTTGTCCCAGATGTTAACTGGCCCAGAAGTGTTTGTGAAAAGTACGGGATTTGAGTATTTAAATTGAGATAAACTTTATCCAAATTTGGTTGTTTCTTTATTTTTTATTTTTTTATTCATACACACACATATATATATATATATATATATTTATTTTATTTTTTTTAAATCTGCCTCCATCACCTAGGGTCCACTGTTTGGATACGGAATCCGTGCCTTTTTACTCAAGTTGAAATGGTACTTGTAGTGATTACGATGCACAAAACACCTATTAACCTAGCATGACTCACTGATAATCCTCTCCCTGAAGAATTTGGACGATGCAAGCTAATCCGTTTGCAGTAAATAATACGGAATGGATGCCGCCTCGAACGCGGCACCTCAGAAGAGGAGCCGCCCTACGCAGCTGTCACGAGCACATGGCCGGGGGCCGTTTGCCATGGAGTGTGGCTGTTCCTGCAGCTGCTGTCATTGATGAAAGAGACTTGCTCTGGAGTAGCACTAGTGGACTCACCCAGGCACAGAAGGACATGCACCCATTCCCGTGAAATTTGTAGACTAAATACCAAACTTGCACACATTGCTTGTGATGGATGGGGTAATTTATCAATGTGGCACCTTTACTACCAAACAGCCAGACAGGAAAGTATCGGTATGTGCGATCTCTCCACAAATGATCTGTATTAAACAGGATTCTGAACATGAACCAGTCATGCGTTGTGAAGAGATAACAAAAAAAATACTGGGCTAAATCACAGCCAGGACTGATACAATATCTGAATATAATTTATTACTTTATATTTATTTAATGTATGGAATGACTGAATGGAATGACTAAATAACTACTTCATTGGCAACTACATGTCGGTAAACTTTTGGGACACCCGGTAGATTTGCTGAACTGCAAGTTGAAATTATTAGATAATAGAAGAAAATGTGTTTAGTTTTTCAGGTGTTGGCTTTGGACTAAAGACCAGGATGGATTTATATAGGTAACTCTATGTGTAATTCTGCAAGCTAACATAAAATCCATTCGACAGCAGTTTCCGGTCTTCCACATTAAAAGAAGAATGGGCTTTTATGCCAAAAGCACTTTTTTTTTAGCCCTGACAGTTTCATTTTTTTTTATTCGGGGGGTTTTTGCGGTGCAGTTAATAATTTAAGTATATTGGGTGTAGAATCGTCGCTCCTGTCACAAGGCATCATTTTCATTTCATGTTGGAGATGTAAGTGCTTAATGGACAGAAATGGGCCAGAAACCAATGAGGGCGCTGTGCAGCTTATACTTGGATATCATTTAGAAAGGCGGTGTTAGGACTCCAGGTTACTATTTCACACACAGTAAATAGAGCATGCTGCGCAAACTAAAGTAAATCTTATGTGAGTCATATACAAATGCTGAAAAAAAAATGTGGCTCTCTTCCTCCAATCTATGCTAAACCTCTCATGCAGGCCGAGTAGCTTGCAGAGTGTAAAATAGACGGACAGCTTTGGAGGCCACTACGATAGGAGGGAACTAGTTGCTCTTCCTCATCGGCAAGGAGTCAAGATGCATTAATACAACTGGCAAATTCAAATTCATGAAAAACTACTGCATTATCATTGATTTTGTTTTTCTTGTAGATGCCACACAAATGAACACATCTATGTAGCTGGGCCATTTTCAGGCCATTTTCATTCTCATTCCCCATTGCATGTCCCATGTAACCTTCTGCTTTAGAGACAGAAGGTGGAGTAGAAATGAGGGAAAAGCGAGGAGCGCAGGTGGCTGCAGGTTCAAATTCTAGGAGGGGAACTGCTGTGTCTGCCCTAGGACTCCGTTACGCAAAACCCTTTGAAGAGTGGGCGCGTCCTGGGGGCTTGCAGTGGAGCTTTTGTCTGCAGAGTGGTGGTAGGCTACAGGGAGTTCAATTCAAGTAAGTGGAGACACAGTTTGAAGCTTCATAGGTTTTTTTAACAATTATTTTTGTGTTATTATATTTATATCTCCTAAGAAACAAAAATCCTAAAATTCATGCAGATAGGTTACCTCATTAGAAAATTTCACATTTCACACTTCAAACCAGAAATAAATAGATAAGAGGGAACCACATTTTGTCCACCAGCTTTTTAATGCATAGCATAATAAATAAGTCTGAGATTTTAAATACAATTATTTTGGAAAAGGCAAACTTTAACTGTTTCCTGGAGGTTCATGATAAAAATGAGACAGCCCTAACACAGACGTAAATAAGATTTTTATCTGTTAAGAATTGTACTGGCCCCTGGAGGTTTCAAAAGTGCCTCATGATTATAGCAGCAATTAGT
Source organism: Hiodon alosoides (assembly GCA_025775065.1). Classification (NCBI taxonomy): domain Eukaryota; kingdom Metazoa; phylum Chordata; class Actinopteri; order Hiodontiformes; family Hiodontidae; genus Hiodon; species Hiodon alosoides. The sequence goes on from JAOYSI010056492.1 coordinate 7,048, forward strand.
CCTATTGGCATCAGATGGCGAAATACGTTTTCAAACAGCACAAGCTAATTTCAAATAGCAACCTCAACCAGAAATATCTTCTAAGGCAATTGCAATCATTCTACTGATCGAACGTTGCCAGCATGGTGTTTTCAAAAATTATTGAAATATTTTATAAACCACATAGTCCCTGGATTTTGAAAAAGACTTTAAACGCAAAATGTTGTTGCATGTTTCCATATCATCAAATTACAAAATAGAACCATTTTGGTTAATTTACAGCCCTGTTGAGAATATTCAATGTTGTCATACCCAAAGCTAAATCCAAATAATGCAGTAGCCAGCATATTCTTGGGCTAACACAAATGCCCCAAACTGATCTATTTTTATACGCCCTTTGTCCAGAGAACACTTTGGTCCAGGGTTTTTCTTTTGGCTAGCCTACCACTGACAAGCTTCTGTCCATCTCCCTGTTACTGAGAAAGCTTGTCTTGAGCCATGTTTTTGGGGTTAGCCTTTCACATTGCAGCACACGACATGACAAGCAGGGGGACCCAGGCCTAACAGAGTAAACCATCGAGCAGAGGAAAAATGAAGATTATACTCCCTAACAAACTGTGTGATTAGTCACCGCTGAGAGAGAGGCTTATGTTCTAGCACAGTTTATACAAGGTTGTAAAGTGGATGACAGACAGCCTCCTTCACCAACTTCTTCAGGCGTGTTTTTTAGGCCCGGCAGGAGGGAATCAAAAGGAAAGTGAAGGGGGGTGAACATGACTGGCTACGCTGTGAATAATTAAATACATTTCCATCAATAAGTTGACACAGAATGTATCCAATGAGACCTTCGACGGCAACATCAAAATGGCAACGCTGGAATACTAAAAGGACCCAATATTGATAAAAACCAACCCCTATCAATTTTCATGAAACAGAAACCCAGCACCCTGAAGTAGTAAACAGATCAAAATAAACTAATATTTGACCACTTCTGATGTAGGCTTCTTTTTTCTGAATTGTATTTCATTATTTGTAAGCTGTTTAAGTTCATCTTATTGAATCTGTTGTTCATTCAGCACCAGAAGAGAGAATATATGTATCTAAATGTATGTAATAAAACTGAAACGTTTATGTGTTCATAAAAATAGAATGGCGCACTCCTTCATATCATAAGGCCCAAAATAATAATAATCTCCTCCCTTCGCGTCACTTTTGATACAACGGAACAAGGCTTAACAGCCAATCGGAGGGCATTGAAAATGACAGCAATTTTCCCAAGTCACACGACTGCTGAGTATTTGGGATTTTTTCACTCTCATTTTCCCTCTTAATTTTTCAGCGCTGATTTAAAAAAAATTTTTTTTAAGGAATTCAGATTATGCATTTGCATGGATTATGCCAAGGATTCTGAATACCAGCGCTTATCATCTTAATTTCTGTGTCCTCAGAGTCATATTCATGCCTGGTCCCAGAGCATCCTATCTGACTACACAGCTGCCAAGTGTAACTAAAGGATTACAGGAGCAGCTTCGGCGAGTAAACAGATTCTCCCAATTCAGAAAAAAAAAAGAAATGGTTGGTTACGCACAATCTATCCACCAGGCATTTACCATCTGTGTTTAAACGTTTTTTTTTTTTTACTATAGTGTTTTCAGAGGTGCGCCTTTTTGGCGAGTTGAGGGAAACACGACTACAAAAACGTGCTCCTTGCTAAAATAAGGCAACGATAAAAGTGTGGAGAAAATCTAATGAAAACGATTACCTCTGGCTCTAGCTGCCTTAGTTTATGATAAAGGAAGACCATCAAAATATTAATCCTTTAGAAAAGAAGAAAAAAAAACCCTTTCCACAGAGCACAAAAAAGCACCATTACCAGTGCCCCACCCACATTTGTATATCTTGAAACACCACCAGACACATTATTATCATTAATATAGTACACTACGAAAAAACATTGTGAAATGGCCAGAGAAAACATGTTGCCATGAGACGTTAATTTGAAAATTATAGGCATCTTACTAAAGCAAAGTCAAAAAACCCTCAAGATGTCTATACTGTCACTTGAAAAATAAACAGAGGTCAGAGGACTGTTTTGGATTGTGTGGAACTGCATTAAATCTTACAGCAATTTTTTAGATGTCTGAGACATTTGTGTGTGTGTGTGTGTGTGTTTGTGTGTGTGTTTGTATGCGTGTTTGTGCGCACGCAGGTGAGGGTGAGTGCGTGTGTGCATGTGCATGTGTGTGTGTATGTCTGCGTGTGTGTGTCAGAGTGAGCGCAGGTGTGTGTGCGCGCATGTGTGAGAATGAGTGTGTGCGCGCGCGCGTGTGTGAGAGTGAGCGTGTTGGTGTTTGAGCATGCATGCGTGGCATGCATTGTGTGTGTTTGGTGGGGGTTTCAGGCATAAAGGTTCATACCCACTGACAGCAATGGAAGCAAAATATATCCTTAACGGAGGGAAGGGCATGACTTATTTTTTTTTAAGTGGATAAAAGGACCAGAGATGGGAGGGGCACTGAAAAAATCAGAAAGTGAATGTAGAAATAGAAGCCAAAACAAGTTGAAGGCAGAAACATTTTTTTCCCAGTCAGGGCCCTTTCTGTTAATTTGTGGGTTTTTCTTTTGTTTTTGTAGTTTATTGTCTTCTGTGGAGGGACTCGTAAGGTAGAGACAAAGAGGCAAGGGAAAATATTCAGTAACTGCATTAATTGACAATCTTGGCCTTTCTGACGAAATTTGACACCAAAACTAAGCATGGTCAGGAATAAACTAGAGAACAAATATATTTTACATGGAGGTGTTAAATAGGGGACGCCACGTTTCTTTAAAAATGGTTTCATAGTAAACAAAGGGTAAACAAACATTTGTTCATTGCGCAGTTTAATTATGTATTATATTATGTTAAAAAAGACTGCATTTTTTTTTTTTTACTGATCTAGTGTTGATAACATGTGGATACCCCCTAGCAACTAAAATATGGTTGACTTGAAATCCTTACAGGAATTACTGCTTCTAATATAAATTATTCATAACTCAATTCAAATATTATTCAGAATGCTCTAAAACGTTAAAGGATCCCCTTTTTTAGTTATTTCGGTGCCATGCCCAGAATTTACTTTTTCTGTGACTCTTTTGCCTTAAGGAAGGAGGGGATAATTGCGGTTCCTGTGTTTCAACAAATTCACGAAAGCCAATCAAACATGGACACATTTTTTAAATCACAAATGAGATCCCAGCGTCGCCTTAATTTAAAAAAAAACAGTTTATATATACACACACTGCTAAGAACCTTCAATGGAACCTCTGTATTTTTAAAAATAAAATAAAAAAACTGTAAAAAAAAAACTGTAAATTAAAAATTCCCGGGGAGCTTCAAAAGGTCCAGTGCTTGGGCAAGAGAGACGTTTGGGTCTCTCCCATGTGGAAATGATGCCACTCTCTACCAATCAAGCACAACTCCGAGTTTCCAGGAAGTGGATGTGCGCAGCTGGTAAAGAGGCCGCTCCTTCAAGATGATTTACGCTTTAGGAGCATCTCCAAGAAACAGCTTTTGTGCGATCGACCTGTGCTAACAGTATTTTAACATTAATTAATTAACGATAATTAACACCCTTCTCCTCCATTTTCTCCTGTTTCAATTAACGTACCGACCTTGGGGACTGTCAAAGCTTTTATTTTATGATAGTCTTGTGATAAGAGTGAGCGTTACATACTGTTACTAAGTGTTAAGAGTGCTAAGTGTTATTTCTCTATACCATGAGGATCTGGGTATAGACATGAGTCCTATTTTATCTATCATCATTTTTTAAATTAAAAATTCCATAAAGCAGTGGAAATGGATTTAGATTTTAATTGAATTTAAGTGTTAAACAAAAGAAAAGGGGAAAGGTTGCAGTCCTGTTTAGTTCTATGTGTTCAAATTGAAAATGGATTTGACTGTTGTCGATAGCATCTTAGCATTTATTTCTCATACATAGAAATTGTCTGACGAATTTGAATACTACTGGCTAAAATAATTCTACCTAATGAGCTCAAAGGGCAAACACAGCATTTTGTCCCGCTTGATATTGACTTTTTAGAAACACATACCCCTAGAAAATGCCATTAACGCAGAGACACCAACATACACTTACGTTATGTAATGCAACATGTAATTCTTGGTAACATTACAATTACCGAAGGTAATTTTGATGTCACCAATCACAGTAGGGATCTCTTCAAGTGAATGGTTATGTTTTCAATTATTTAACAACCAGCGTGCAATGACCTCGGGCCCATTCCATGCTTGAGTGAATGTACGCTTTATACACCCAGTGGACTCTAAATGCTACGCTGTTTCGCAGCCCCGTTGAAAATTCCTTCTCATTATACGATCAAGTGAATGCGAATACGTATGGATCAAGTTTCTATCATGGAACGATTTGTTGGAACGTCAACAGACAATGATAACTCTTTCCCTGGAAGGTACGTGGAACCTGACCATGTTTCCACGGCAACAAAAAAGCGGAGATGAGAGTAACAGGAAAAATAATCCAGATTTTTCCTTTGTAAGTGGTTGTAAAGATGGGTCTCTAACATTAGACACGTATATACCTTAACTTTCCTGTGTCCATTTGAAACGTTTTGAAGGTTATGTTCTGCAATAATGCGCTGAGTACTGATCACACAAATAAAAATAGGTCCATGTTATGGCTGAATTTAATGGCAATCGATCCGACTTGAGAATTTGAGAATTGGTGCTTATTTCAGGAACAAGATATCACAAAAAAGGGAAGTGGTTTTCTCTTTAGAGTTAAATTCCACTGGCCCTGACTCTTTGGTTAAAAAAAAGGCATCATGGAAATAAAATCACATCATGTGAAATTAAGACAATGTAGTCTGCACCAAACAAATCCAATGGTATTGAAATAAGAAATGTTGTGTGAAAATTTATTTGCATATAATAACCTTTATTCAGTGGGAATGCACAACTTAAAGATGCTGCACGCTATCTGCGTATTGCTACTCTGTTTGCTGAAGTCTTCCTCAATGTTACAACAGCAGCGCACCACTGGGTCTTTACTTTCTGATTACCGGTCCAACATTGCAACGTATTTTCCATGCTGCGGCCGACAAACATTTCTCAGGACAGCAGGCTGATCATCTGCAATGGCTTTCCATTAAAGACAGCGACAGCAAGAGTTATAAATATTTACAGAACAAGATTGTTGTGTATCATTGGTTAGTGTATGACAGACATGACTGCCATTAAACCCCGGTACTTTATTGCCCTCCTCTTGGCAAACTTGGTCTTATGGGCCGGTGCGTGCCCTCCATCGAGGCAGCCTGTAAAAATCGGTTAAATTTTTAATTATGAACGGAATCTGTGAGAGGTTTGTACACTATACACACACACACACACACACACACACACATATATATTCCTCTCAGTAAAGCTGCAATCCTAGCCACGTCCCTGACGGGGTCAACGGAAAAAGAAAACAACGGAGCCATGGTAACGGAGCATGTGTGTGTTTTTTTTGTTTTTTTACATCTTGGATATTGGCATGGCTCGGTGCCTCATCAGGTACAAGCTCACTTTGAATTGTTTCAGCCAGTAAACAAGCCCAATGTGCAAGGAAGCCTGGTCCAAACAGGGAAGTTAGGACATGGAAGCGCGGTGCCCCATAGAAGGTCATCAGCACTACTGAAGGCTGAGAGAGCATTGCAGCAGGCATGCTCAAGGTTTTTCACAACCCTGAATTTGCCTTCTCAGTAATTATCAAGACAAACAGATCAAACAATCATCCTTCCACCCTCTTTATATTTATAATTTCTGCTTTGCACAGTATTACTTATGGCAGTGATCACAAGGTACTTGACAAGAACATGTGACCACACAGGACCATAGAAAACATTTTGGGGAGATAACAACTGAAATTCCAAGGTTCTGAAAATGGCCGCTTGACCCGTAGGCTCAGTGGGTCCAGGTGAGAGAAATCCCAGCACCATCCATGTACAGCTACTCTGAAGGAAGTTGACATTTTCCATTGCCCGTACTCTCTACAAAACCAAATGGATCCATTACTGATGCTTGTATAACCATCTGTTGAAGAACGAGAGCATGAAGTTGATGTGAAGGCATGCATCTCATGGAGAAGCCCAGGGAGAAGCCTGCCTCCCACAGTTACACCGGCACTTTAATGTGGCTGTCACCGGGGTACCTTCCCGCATATACCTGCACTCCAATACAGCTGTCACTGGGAGCTGGATATGCTGTTACTTTCAGCTGCGCCCAGACTATCAAAGAGCCCTCGCGCTGTTGTTGTTGTTGTGTAGGAAAAAAAAGGTTCTTCTTTTCATTTGTGAAGGTTCCATTCTTTTTGGGAAGGGGGTTTAGTGCCAGGTATGGTTGCTTTATGAAAGTTGTCTTCCCCTTGTCAAGAACCAGAGTCAAAGTGCATTTTCAAAAAAACCTTGTACATAACTAAACAAGCAGACATGCTCCAGCTGACAGCGGCATTGCTATATGAATATCTTTCAGTTGCAAAGTATCCTTGTGTCTTTGACAGCTTTAGGAGGGGCGTTTTGAGGCCGTCTTCTTTAAGTGACTTATGACCGAATCACCTCTTTGAAACCTCTCGCAATCAAAAACCTTTAACCTTGAAAGAACATCATCAAGGTTGAACAGATGAAAACAAAAATCCTGGTACTTCCACAAGCTAAGTGGACACAACTTAGCACATGGCTACGTTGTGGAAGGACCTGAGCAAAACATGACATTTTATAAGCACAATGTTAATAAAAGAGGCACTATTATCAAATGTTCCATAATGTATAGCATTACATGTTACAGTATAAGCATAGTGTGTTATTACATGTTATACTAGAGCAATGGTCTGCAGCCCTGCTACCCTGTTCCTGTAGTGCGATGATCTTAGAGATTTCACAGGTCTCTATGTTAGTGAATCATTGAGCACCTGGAGGACTTGTTCATCTGCAGTAATTTATCATACAAATTGATTTAATTTAGTAATAAAAGGTTTTAGTGAAATGAAACCAACACTATGCCACTCTTTCCAGCCCCTGTACCACCCCTGTATGTGTTTGTGGGGAATTGTCAATACACTTTAAGTATCAATGTCAAATTAATGGAATGTTCATATTAATGTCAAATTTTCACACTTTTTATTTGGTTTGATTTCACTCCTTCGCATGTGAAAAGAGAATATAGAAACGTTTACATTTATTATATATTTTACAATACCAAACTACTGAATTACTACTGTTATTATTCAAATGGCATTTATAATTGAAGCTTATACATAATTGAAATTGAATTGTGAAACTGACAAACCATTTAAGCAATGCTTAAGAAATGTATCCATAAGATATGTTATGACACAGTGTTAAAAATTCAACATAACATAACAGTTTAAATATGCTGAAAATGTGTGTATACATACGACTGTGAGGCGGTAAAAGCATCATTCGACTTCGAATGAAATAGCACAGAGGATAACTATGATGTAACCTGTAGTGAACAGAAACATTTAAGTGTCAATCAATCAATCAATCCCATGACCACTACCAATGCATTTTCCAATGAATAACTTGTGCATTGCCAAAGTCACAGACAAATTAAATGACAAATGAATTCTTTGGACGTCTATAACAGAAAAGGTACACAGCAACGCAGACTACATTTTCTTAGACACACTTAACTTAATAAGAGAATTTTAAAAAAGGATGTTATCTCCTGTTAACTCTGTGTTCTGACAGCTTGAATCCCTACCTTGGTCCTTAATATTTCTAATCATACATAATTTCTCCTGCAAATGGACAAATGCACTCCTCAGGTCACATTTTTGTAATTCTTCAGGGCAGCCCTGCGCACAATTAATGCACTCAGGTATTGATTTTCCTTCGTCTTTTCTCCCAGCATGCACTCTTCTTTCTGCACATCTATAAGCAGCCTGCTGTGCTGACTAGAAGCGGAACATGGGCAGGGTTCTTCTGGAGCACAAGGTTTTACATGCTATATTAAAATCTGTGTGCGTGTTGTCCAATTTCAAACTAGAATTAAAAAAAAAAACAATAGTGTCTTGTTGTGTATGAGGGGTGGTAATGTCCTATTTGCTTGTACATAATCATTCATTATTATGTGACAACACCTTACCCCTCGAAATGCTAACATGGTTAACACCTGGCCACCATATTAAAATTAGGCTTTTTCTATCAACGATTTTGCCAGCAAACTGCAGTCTAAGGGAGTACAGTGGAGTGCATTTCCTTAAAAACTGCAACTTTAAGCAGTTGTAAGCACTCAAACAACAAATATTTGAGACAGATTATACACCAGTACCTGTACGGTTCTGCCCCTCCCCATGTTATGATCAAGAACAGAACAGCTTTTATTCCACCATTTCCAATATGAGTGTAAGGTATAATTACAATGTGTTCTCTCTGCACTCCTGAGACTCATTACTAGTTTTACCAGTAAAATCATTTTGTTTCTCAAAGGAAGGCTCCCTCAACCATGGGGCTTCCATGAGCCTCCATTCTACAATCCTTTAGTAATGTACATTCCGTACAGCTATTCCACTGTATCCACCATTTGTGCTATTTGCACTGACGCTCTGAAGTTCAGGATCGATTTACAAACCCAAGATGGTACATCTACTTTTTCATATTTGAATGTAAACTACACAGAAAATGTCCAGTATTACAGATGATGAAGCAGCTCACAGACATGTAAAACATCACTTCATTCACAGATTTCTGTGCCCTGTGCCTAGGTCACAAGGTCACAAATAAGGATAACAGGCGTTAACAAGCCATAAAATGGAGTACTCAGTCAAATTGATTATTCGGATTGCAGCTGAGTCACCATACTTATGCACACAGATATTGACTGTCTAAGTTTCTAGGTATAAATTAAAATGTTGATGTCAACCATGACAAAATGTGGAAAAAGAAATACTAAAAGTTTATACGTAAGAATGCATATTAATTCCAGGAAAAGGCAAGCTGATGGCCAAGTGGTTAAGGCGCTGGGTTACACCAGACCTGCGAGTTCAAGTCCATGGAGAGGTCCTTAGGGGAATGTTGCAATTCTTATCTGTGAGAAAAATAAAGTCTGACTGAAATCAGACTTTAATGAAAAATTTTTTACAAAAAGTTTGTAAAACCTAAAAATGTCCAGCAGCAGATATTTTTTTCCCCCACGCAAACTCTTGTTACTCTCTTCCACGACAAATTACACATAGGCAATTAAATGTGTGTAGAATCCCTGTCCGAAAAGTTCAAAGACTGAAGACCACCTGCTAAAAGGCTTGGCAACGAAAATGCGAAAAAGCATACACTATTGATCAAGAATCAGATCGGAATTGCCCGAAAGTGATGGTTCAGCATTTAAAAAATGTACTGAAAAGGAACACCGGCATAACAACATTGTTGTATCCACAGGTCCATCAAAGCACATTGGAGGAGATTGCCACACTATCATCTTTATTGGAATTAATAGTAGCAGCAGACATTTTTGCATCTTCTTGTCCAGGGCAAAAAACAGCAAACACTAAACAAGAACATTGTATAGCACAATGCAAGCCACAAATTAGTAAACGTATCATTCTCGAACAAAATCGTTTGTTCATTGATTACAGATCAATTACAGTAAAAAAAAAAATATATATATATATATAGAATAGATAACAGCCTCCCTTCCTTTCAGTCAGGTTTTCATATGAAACACTAGGTTTTCAATAATCGTTTGAAAACTATATTTAAGATACAAACACGAATGGGCCTTTGAAATATGTGGCATAAAACCCTATGCTGACCAAATCCTTCGATAATTTATGATTATCATGAATTGTGTAGGGGAGAAAATCTCCCTCTGACAAGCATGCATTGGGTGCACGCCGCAATGAGCGGGATGTCATATTCATATTCCATTCCAGTCCATTCTACGACACCCTTTGTCATTTTGTATCGCATACTGTGCAAAAGGGATAATTGCAGAATCACGTGAGGCACAAGAGGGCATCAAAGGCGGGGGGATGGGGGGGTGGAAGGAAAGAGGACTTGGTTGTTTCGTGCCGAAGAGGGAGGGAGGGGAGGCTTCCTGTCAGTGTTGTGCTGATGACCAGTGGGACTGGTGCAGGGTCGTGCTCAGAATGAGAAGGGTTTGTTAAGCCTCTGCAGCCAGCCAGCCAGCCCTCTGGCCCAGGAGGGGCAGCTGCAGATACAAAAACACCAAAGCACATAGCCTCCGGCCTGGGGAGTGCACAAAGAGGGGGGGCAGGGCGGCAGCTCAGTAACAGTGCTGCTTCTGTGTACTCATTTTAGGAGCGCACGGACTCATCGATCGATATATTAAGCCTCGTTTACAGCCTTATCAGGGATGGCATTGATTGCGTGAGGGTTTGTGACAGGCAAATAGTGAATAAAAAGTAGATGGACAGCATGCTAAAAAGCTCCTGCGGAGTGTCGTGGTCTCTGCACCATTTAGATTCAACTGGGTGCATGAATGCATACATACAGACACACACACACACACACACACACACACACACACACACACACCAACATGATGCACATATCACAGTTAAAAACAGGAAACCTTCTCTTACATTTGCTTACCCCGTACAAATGACTAAGTCAGTTGTAAATCAAAAGAAGAGAGGAGATGGATAAAGCCATGTTGTAGAAAGCAAAGATAAATTTAAAGCCACATGACAGGTTAATAGCATGCTAGCAGAGACGCTAGAGCTTATGGGGAGGAGCAGGAATTCGACATTCAAGCCTTGAAACAGCTGACTTCAGAACTAGTCGGGGGTTTTATTTAAGAGGTAATTCACGTTGTAATTAAATTCACTTTCAATAAAAGTTTTTTGGGGATTTTGAGGTGTGTTATTATGTAATACTACATTCTTTCTTTTAATGTTGAACATGGCTAACTTAAAATGATTTTAGCAGGATCAACCTAGAGCTTACTCTTTCAAATAGTAACGCACGTTACGTTCTTCAGGAATTGCATACCTCTGATTATTCAAATAAAAGACTAGCTGTTCTATTTATTTATTTGGTAGATACTTTTGTCCATAGGGGCATTTAGAGACAACAAGACACAGCAAAGTGCTAACACAACAGAGACAGCATCAACAGTTGTATCAATAGTCCCAGCATCAATTGCGAAATAACATAGCACAATAACAAAACATTGCCAGTTTTATCCGCCAGTCTTAAAAAAAATATGACAGATACGTTTTTTTTCATAATGATTTATATTTAATTGAAATACACCCCTTTTCTTCCTCATCCTCCATAATTCACACTTTTACAAAGTTCATCCACACCGCTGTGATTTGGTTGCACACATCAGCAACTTCCTGTTCCTGTTTCATCAGGTCCAAAACGTATCACGTGATGACAATACATGGAAAAAATGATGAGGCCTTCATGGTAAAACTGAACAAATAAATTATGCATCAGGGCAATGCACAGGTTTACGTTGTGCTTTGTAAAACAATGCCTTTTTTTTTCATTTAAAATCGTTGGTCCAGAAACTTCTGGGAAACTAGTGGCATAACAGCAATGAGGGCCATTCTTTTCTGAATTCCTATAATAATAGGAATAATTCCTATAATTCCATTGCAAGCTGTGTCTGGTCAACACACACCGCCCCGTTCTGAGCTGCCTCGGTCAACGCACACCGCACCATTCTGAGCTGCCTTGGTCAACACCCACACCGCGCCGTTCTGAGCTGCCTTGGTCAACACACACACCGCGCCGTTCTGAGCGTCCTTGGTCAACAGACACACCGCCCTGTTCTGAGCTGCCTCGGTCAACACACACACCGCACCGTTCTGAGCTGCCTCGGTGAACACCCACACCGCGCCGTTCTGAGCTGCCTTGGTCAACACACACACACACACCACGCCGTTCTGAGCGTCCTTGGTCAACAGACACACCGCCCTGTTCTGAGCTGCCTCGGTCAACACACACACCGCACCGTTCTGAGCTGCCTCGGTGAACACACAGACCGCGCGTGAAAGGCTGAGACATGTGAAAGGCTCCCTGAATGCAGCTGAAACAAGTGAGCGATTCTTTAAGATAATCAGTATCAGTAAATGTTTACTCATAGAGTGCTTTCCTCATTCCTCATTGGGAGATCCAAAAATAATTTGCGGGCTGTTAACCCTTTTTTTGATGTGGTCAACTCATGTGTTCAGTAAAAAAATATACATATTTTAGGTTTATAGCTGTATCCTATAGCACCTGAGCAAATCCATTTATTGATCTAGATTTCAATATGTATGCTTTCGCTTTTTTCAGAATGTCAGCAAAAAGTACGGCAATTGATGTTTGCTACTAGTTTGTCTATCGAGTTTGCTAAATCCCCACACGCAACCAGATCGACATTGGTGGGTGGGGATCACACAATCGAAACGACGAGCGTTCCATTTAACCGCAGTGTGTTATCAAACTGGATACTGTAATGTATCCAGTTGTGTCAAAAGTGGGTCAGTAAAGCGAAGCAGAGTGTCACCACAGGCATGCTCTGCTCTCGGGGAGGCAAATCAGGCCAAGTCTGAGAAGTGTCTGTGATGGGATTAGACAGGCGCTGACTCCCCTAGCCAGAGGGAGTCAGGAACCAAGTGGACACTGCCTGTCTACTATAGCGCAGGGCCTGGCGACTAAACAGGTGACTCACATACCAACTGGGTATGGACACAGATACAGGAAAATGGAGGGCAAAACAACAAGCAGAAATACTGACACAAGCTGACGTACTTTTTGCTCAGGCTTAAATTCACAGCCGACAAAATGACGAACATCTCATGAAGAGTTTGTTCACACATTTACGCTTTAATTACCTCTCATACTGACACACAAAAATATCACTGAAACAACGTTTCACCAATTTTACTAATATGAGTCTTTATCTCAACTTGCGGTCCACTGACAATGATGAAATCCTTACACCATGCTCACAAGTTTTTGATCTTAGAAAGAAATAACTGCATGTATCATTACAATGCTTTGAGAAAGCGATCAGAATCAAAGCCCTGCAAATGGACGGTTTCCCTCGTGGAGAAACCAGCCCTTTCCGACAACTCCAGGTGAGCTTATCAGCCAGTTATTGAGCCAGGACCCCCTACCTGAGACAAGAGAGACTGTGTCCTTCTCCCATGACACAACGGTGACGTAAACCTCCACGGAGGCAGGGATGATGCACTTGAAGACCGCTACATTGCCTCTCATGGCTTTCTGGTCTTCCACACGGACAGTGTAGGGCTCCCGTAAGACTACAGGGAGGGAAAAAAAATGACCTGATCTTTAAAAAAACATTTTAAAATAGATACATGTTACACACGTGGTATCTAACTTAAAATTTTGTCATTTCCAGCAGGCACACAGGACAAGGCAGTGAACACACAGGACAAGGTAGACAGACACACTCACACATGGCTAATTTTGTTGACACCAATCCACCTAACAAGTCTTTGGGTGGTGGGAGGAAACCGGAGCCCCTGGAGGAAACCCATACGAACACAGTGCGATCTTTCAAACTCCACACTGTCAGTGACCCAAGACCGATTCGAACCCTGTATGTATGTGGCAAATACATAAGATCAAATCGATCCAAAATTTCAACCAATCAAAGGGCTAAAAGGGCACTCACCAGCCTTGATATGAACATCTTGACTTCTAATTTTCCCTGAAGGATTCTCAGCTGTGCAGTAGTAAGTGTTATCGTGAATCAGGTTGTTGAAGCTGGACGGCGGGAAGTGGAAGATCTGGAGGGTGCCGTTTGTGTGCACGTGGCGGATCCCGGGGACATCGTAAATCTCCTCTCCCGTAGCCAGGTGCCAGCGCAGCGAGGCCGGGGGCGCACCCGCGGCGGGACAGGGCACCAGTGTCCCGGTGGTGCTGGCGAACACTACCTCTTGCAGAGATGCATTGACAAAGTACAAGCTGGAGCGTAGGTCGTCACTGAAAACTGAAAAGAGAACAACGGGAGGCAATGAACGAAAGCCAACAAAGTGAGGCACAAGTCGTTGTTTTGGGGGGGAAAAGCTGAAATGTAAAATATAGATCCGATAACAACACAAACCACATGTTATTTGAAACCATAGGAAATCATGAAAATAAGAAACAAACAGAGGCTAGAAAGACTTTTAGGCTTCATGGAGTAGTTCTGGAGCAAGCACTTGTACACGTTAAAGTCAGAATTAAATCTAACGAAAACCTCTTCCAGAGTAAATTAGCAAATGTTTCAGTTTTTAGATGACAACTATCAAATGATTATTCATTTTACTTTACTTTGTTTTCCCAACGTAGAAGAAGAGGTAATGGTGCTTTTACCAGATTCAATTTGGGAAAATAGTCGAATGACACATTTTCTTTGTTTAATCCTGCATTGTCAGAGCACAGTACTGGTGGCAACGGTGTTATGAGTCATCAGAGGTTCATCAGAGGTTCAGCAGAGGTTGGTGTTATTGGTGGAAAGCTTTTTAAGATTCACCAATAAGCGATCATGGACAGTAGGGTGAAGGAATGAAATCCATACAGGGAACCAGACTTCATAGTGTGAGGGACCATCGTTTATGAAAGAACAATAAGTCAGCTAAACTGGAATGTTACGCCTAATATAGCCCAGATTTATGAACTGGAAAAACAACAGCAAAAGCATACTTTCATTATTATCTGGGTTGGAGTTAATAAATATAGTTTGATCTGAAAATTGAAGCTTAATTGGAAGAATGTAGGGAAAGCCTGGCTTGATGAAGAGAAATGGGCTCCATCTGAGCTGGAGAGTTTCTAATAGTCTGATTATCCCCTGTTGGAAAACTACAGCCCTGGCCAGGCAGCAGGTACATGGACGTCTGCGCGCTTCTGAGAATCTGTGACTTGTCATCCATATTTATTCTTAAATCAAATATATTTTCAGATGTGTCAAGTTCTAAGTCAGGTTAATATCACCAATACTAGCTATCTTACTGAGTGTCTATACCCAGATTTGTTAAGAAATCATGTTGTATATTGGATCACCGAGCTCTAAAGCCACTCTTGTGGGAGAAGTAATAATGGACAACCATCTGGATATTATGAATTCATCTGAAACCTTGCTTAAACTGGGATAATTTATGGCACTGAATGAGGCCACCCTGGATGAACCTTCTTTATCTGGTCATGGCGGTGGAGTTGCTACAATTTTAGGTTTTCTTTTTCTGTCGGCTCTCCATTACTAGGCCCGTGGGTCTGGCTCTGCTCCTAGGAGTCAGGAAAGAGTACTTTTTTTGCTTTTGTATGATGTCATAGTTCATTCCTGCAGGGACTACATAATTGCTGCAGAAACACTGAATAATTTGACTCTACCTCTCTTTTCTTGACAGCTTCTAACCATATTCTGTTCTCTTGAGTGCCCCACCCCCTCTCCCTGGCATGGGAGAGATAAGCTGTGGCTAATCCGAAGAGGGGTATCATCTCCAGCACAGTCCTGGCAACAGGAAGCATGAACAAACCTCCCACAAAGTACTTGAAGCTGCTAGTCAGCACTGTTTGCTCTATACTGTATGTGTCTACTGTTATATCATTTTCCAGGACTTCTCTCAACTGCCTCTGGGGTCAGGGAATACATTTCCTATTGTATGGAAAGATGCAATCTGTTCAGCGCTTTGTGACAAATTCTGTTTGCAGAAATGCGCAATAACAAATTTTGATTAGTTTGATTGATAGAAAGAAACCTGCATTATCAATAAAAAGGTTAAGATTAATTACAGATTAACTACAGATTAATTAGCCAACCTCACTATAGGAAATGTTCTGCAAAATCCATACAAATGTAACTTAAATGTAACCTAAAAAGACCAAAACACTATTTTTTGTGGGTTTTTTTGGAGTGAGTGTTACAGACATATTGGGCAAACAGAGCCCTACAGCACAAGGGCCAATGATCCCACAATCTCCACAAATCTGTTAGTCATCTTTTATCTGTGTATTTCCTTTCATTAGAAGTGTAAATACTCATTGCACAGGTTTGTATGATCTGTTTAAAAAACAACTAAAAGTAAAGCTGTTTTAAACGTGAAAATTATACTGAATACAGGGCTAGGAACAGACCACTGCCCACAAATTATATTTGTGTTTTTCAATTATACTGCTGATAAATGCCCCTTTAGTGCTGACCAGAGGCAGAACAATACTAGGACTGAAACTCTCAAAAAAAGGACCTAACTCTGGGTATGTGTCTGTGTGTCTATTTTCAGGTGTGTTTCTTGTGCTGATGAAGAAAATATATGAACGGAAACTTGTCAGAAATGCATGAAGCACTGAAATGTTTCACCTAAAGGGTTAGCTGCTGTTAGCAAAAAACCATCTAAAAACTCAGAAATAGACTAGGACAAGGGTGGGTGAGGGACTGCACTCAAAAAGTGGAAATGGAAATGTTTTCATAAAATCGACCACTTAGCAATTAGAACAAATTAGAGTGGGTCTGATTAGTTGACCTCTTCCTCCCTACAAATACAAACAGCAATACATCCAACACCAACAGACACATACCCGTGAGAGCCAATAGATTCTTCCAGCTATACAGGATTTTTTTTCCCTGTGTAGCTGAAGCTTCTGGACTTTTATCACCTCTGTTTTCGAACTGACGTGCTCTGATGTTGCATAGACAAAGCAGACATGGCTTAATTCTCTAAATTAATTCTGAAAGGAGGAAAAAATGACTGATGAACGGTGTGAGCTTGATGTGAGAATTAGAACGTTTGAGAAGAAATTTTTCATCATTATCTTATCAAATCAGTATCAAAAATCATTATCTTATCAAATCATTATCCTTATCATCTGGGTATTGGCTACGCATTTTTTCCACTTCAGCTCAGTTAGGACAAGTGCTTTATTGCGTAGATTTAACCATTGACACTGAGGTATTTGTATGTGTCACGGTTCATCTTCACCTCTTCTGTTACTCCGTCACGTTTTTTCAGTCACCTAATTATTCAATTGACATTCCACTAACCCATGTGCCCATGTTTTGTTCATTCTTTGTTTTCATTCACCCTGTACCTCTCAATTTCATTTCTGTTTGCTTTATAACCCTGTCAGTAAGGTTTTGTTGCTGGGATTCATTGTTCTTATTCTTTTCTGCCTGTGTCCATTTGGCATTAAAGGGTATGCTGCGTAAGCATAAGCGTAAGCGTCAGCGTAAGAGTGGCATTAAAGGGTGTGCTGCGTAAGCGTCAGCGTAAGAGTGTGTTGGGCCGGCACTCGATCCACATGGGGAGCATGTGCTTGGGTTCATCCCTGCTCTTGTTACCTCGTGAAAGTATGCCTCTTTGGTTTTTATTATACTGCGTGATGCTCTGGGAGCATAATAATAAAAAATAATTTTACATGCCATAAATGGTTTTGAGCATCAAGAACAGTGATGCCATTTGAATCCTAATTTTCACCAAGTTATTAAAAATCTATTTGCACTTTTAGGGGGTAGCTGAAAACAGCGAATGCCCGTACCAATATTCATATTTTACAGAAAGGATAAGGAGCAAATAGAAAGAGCTGGTAAGCACTGGTTTGCAAGGTAGACGCTGCAAGGTAGACGCTTCTCTACCTTACAACACACTATTTTATATATA
>JAOYSI010056503.1:0-24655 GCA_025775065.1 Hiodon alosoides
TGTGTGTGTGTTTGTGTGTGTGTGTGTGTGTGTGTGTGTGTGTGTGTGTGTTTTATAAATTAGCCGTGGTGATAATTAAACAGCAAAATAAGTCAAATTAAAATAAAACGACTACGTACTTTACATTTGTTTATATCTGGGTAAAAACATTACAAATAACCTTTCAGAGTGCATTTAAGAGTCACTCCAATGTTATGTTGTTATGAGTTGCCACAGATGACGCGTTTATCTCCAACCAAACCCCTCCTAAAGATCCCATCTCTGTCCTACGATTGGTTGTTTTTGACACGGCCTTCGGATCTTCGTGCTGAGCCGGGATGAACGAGCTGTCTATCTTCATCAATCTGTACTCTAGGTAGGTTGATTAGGGAATACTCAGTGTATCTGTTTAGATTAGCTTCATAGCTTCATCTTTATTCAGTTTGAATTTTAATTAGTTAAACGGTATTTAAAAATTATTACTAGTGGGTTTTTTTTATTTTTTATTAATCATACTCAGGAAAACGGAATAATTCAGAACCAATGTCTTCAAACGAAGACAGAGCCAAGGAGATTCTGAAGGGTTTTAAATTGTATCCTTTACGGTCGATTAGGTTTTGTCTAACCTGCTACCTAGGTTGCATGCAAAATCTTACGCTTGTTGTAATTTCATAAACAATTGGATTTGGGTGGTTCCAAATAGCCGTTTTTGCTAGCTTGGTTGCTAAATGTGTAGGTTGTAACCAAATTCTAAATCTCACTTGGATTGATGCAAATAAAATAGGTAAAATCACGACCTTCATTGATTGTCTTTAATGCAATGGGCTTTCTCCTGGTGCAAGCACCTGAGTTGTTACCTGGCTAGTTCGCCATTACAATTTGCCTTTAGAATCACGTGGAAGGCTAGCGTTCTTACCTGCATATGACCATGTTTTACTTCTAGCAGTCTGGCTAGCTAGATACTTTTCATTTGGCGATTATTATTCATGTCAAGTCAAAGGCATTATTTATTGTGGTGTCTACTGCAAGTATTATTTGTATATAAAATGGCTAGGTGTGTCTACATGTGTTACAGTAAAGTTGGGTTGTGAGACAGCGATATTGCTTTTAACCCTTGAAAACAATGGTAACAGCAATGGAAAAAGATTAGCTGGTACTGAGGTTTTGAATGCTTAATGAAACCTCTGACCTTTCCGCTGGTTCATTCTGAAAGGCGCTTACCCAAAAGAATATTCAGCCATATGATCTGGATTTCGCAGGTTTGGAATTCAAATAATTTAGTAATTTGGCCTTTGTGGTCAGGAGATCAGAGAGTGTCGCCATGGCAAAGGCAGTTCTGTAACAATTCAGAAAAGGTATCGTATGACATGAAAAAGTAAATGTATTTTAAATTTCAACAGCCTCTTCACAAGCATCCCGTTGCCAGGAATCTGACTTGGGTCGCCACAACCTCCTTGCAGACAAGAGTGACGGCGTCACTGTCAGTAGCTAGCTTGTTCACAATGAGCCTCGCTAGACATGCCATGTAGCTCAGAGTCTAACATTGTCCAATGCCATTCTACATCACAGCCATCAACACACGGAACAGACCCTTAGTAGTGGGAATCCACTATATTATATCCCTTACATTTAAAAAATATGTAAGCTAAACTCCCGAGCACTCGGGAGTGTTCGCTTGGCATGGGGGTGGGGGCTTCTGCTGGCTCGAGGAGGGCACCATCTGGTTTCAGCCTGCCAAGCTTCATTGTTGGCTGGCATGTTTGGTGTTTTGGAAAACCCTATCATCATTATCACCTTCATCATGATTTACTTGAGTTGGGTTTGTTCTGGCTGACTTCTGAGGATTTTGAAGTGGGACGAATTCCGCGTGATTGTATGCCCCTTTCTCTAGATGGCGATCATGATGTCATTTTTTTGTGACTGGTGGTTCAGGGTAGAATGGGGTAATTAGCTTCCTCTTTTTGGTGAACAAGAACAGTGTCGCCAATATTAACTATGGATGGTGTTGCTTTGTGTATGCAATCAGCATGTGTCTTCAATTTATGTTTCTGTGCCATTCAAACAAGCATGTCATCTAGTGATGGATAACAGGTAGGCATTTTTAGAGGAAAAAAGGATTTGGGCCAGAGAGTGCACGGTTGTTTGATGTTGCTCTATAGTTTCAAGCAAATCTGTGAAACGTTATAAATTACTGAAGTATAACATTTTAAGCTATGAATGTGATTCTGAATAAGCAAATGGATAACCATATAAAATGGAAGTGCTTTACATTGAATAGACTCAAAACCATGGTGGGTAGTTTATTGCTAGAATTTCCCTACAGGATTCCTTTGGTATCCTTTGTTTGAAAGGATATTGACTAGTCAACCCCCACTCCCTCTCCCAAACTAAAACTACTCTGTTCCTCTCAGGTGTAAATTCTGTGTAGTTCAGGTTCGCCTGTAGAGTAGGCTTTGAGCTGGAATTAGTGATGTGGGGGCTGTTGGGTAGGAGGGGTTATCGCACCGCAGGGCCACTTCCCTAGTGTGGCTACCTCTAGAGCAGAGACAGGACAGATGGTTCAGGGACTAGGGAGTCAGGTCCCACTAACTCCAAGTAGTAGATGTTGTCAGGAGCTTCTGTTCAGCAAGCCGCCTGACAGATTGTTGAGAAAAGATTGTAATCAAACCCATAATGCTAGCACACCAGCTTGGCCAATGTACATGTCACCATGTACATTTACAGATATCAATGAAATGCTGAAATTGGGATGAGGGTTTAGAGAGTGGGTACATTGATAGGTACTTTGTTAGGATAGGATGTAGGAAGTATTTTATTACAATTTTTTTTTTTTTGACCAGTCATTTTATTCCAATTTAACTACTACTGTATTTTTACCTTATTTTACTTAGTTCTCCGTACTTATGCAATTTGACTTTGGTTTTTACTATTTATTGTACCAATTTATATAAATGTAAAGCACCTTGAGCCGCACAAACTCTATGAAATCTGCTGTATAAATAAAGTGTTGTCATTTTAATGTTCCTGTGAAGCTTGCTCAAGCAGTTTGATGTTATGACAGTGGAAAGGGGTGTCTTTGAGAAGGCTCAGCCAGACTGGACACATTTTCCCTGGGGCTTCTCTGTCTTCTTAGCAGTCTCCCTTAACAGAAGCCGTCAGAAACTGGATGAACCTGAGGGATGCAGAGACGGGGAAGGTCCTTTGGCAGGGAACAGAAGACCTCTCCCTTCCTGGAGTAGAACATGAAGGTAAGACCTCCTTAGCAGGGACAGACATCACTATAGACAAGCCTCAGTGTCCCTCGCTTCTATGAACAGGTGTTGAAGCTCAGGTTAAGGTACAGAGTTTGACAGTGGATAAAGCCCGCAAACAAAGTGTATTGTTTTCTGTAATTTAGCCAGATATCATTAAATCCTCTTAAAAAAATCTTCCGAAAACAGATGCTATGGAGATATTAGTACTTTCCTCATAAGAAACTGTGTCAGTCGTCTGTATGTCTTCTGTCCTCATTTGATTAATATTAAGGCTCAAACTGAAAGGGTAGTATATTAGACTAAATTTTAAGAATGAATGTGTAAACCAGGGCAGATGCCCTTAATAAAAATTCTCATTTTCTGCCCTGGGTCTCAGGGTGGTTTTTGTGGTCATGAAATCTTGCAGTGTGGTGAGGTCAGTCACACACCCCTTCAGTGCACTGATGTGTCCAGGTCAGTCAGGGGAGGTCATGCCATGTCCACGCCGTCGGTGGTGGGAGGGGTTCGGTATCGATCATGCTGTCTACACTGTTGGTTGAAGGTCCCACCGCGTTGGTCAGGGGGGCCTGCCTTGGGTCATGCTGTCTACGCCCTTTTGGGGCGGAGGTGTCTATGTCGTGGGTCAGGTGGTTCATGCTGTGGGTCGGGGGGGACTGCGCCATCTATCGGGTTTTTATTTCTTCTTCCCTGCAGCTCAAGTGCCTGAAAAGATCTTGAAGTGCAAAGCGGTTTCGAGAGAGCTGAATTTCTCCTCAACAGAACAGATGGAGAAGTTCAGACTTGAACAAAAGGTTCTTTTCAAGGGACAGTGTTTAGAAGGTGTGTTTTTGCATTTTTTTTGGTCTGTGTTTTTCACATCTCTGGTAAGAAACTAAGTTCCAAGTAAACATTGTTCTATTTACAATAAGACTGTGTGTGCGTGTGCATAGAGTAATTGCTTTTGTTTGATACTTTGTTTTAGTCACGCGAATTTGAAAGACTGACTTGTACATTTGCGTATTTCTATAACATATCTGTATTATATTACTGGACAAGTTATAAAAATGTGTCCTCAAGAATATTGTGATGTGTATATATATTTTTTTTATTAGCTAGAATTTACTGACTACATATACTTATTACATAATATATAATGCGTATATAAACTGAGTGGTCACTTTATTCGGTACAACTCCCGTTTACAATAGACTGTGCAGCCTGTGACAGCGCTGCAAGTTTAGACTGTTATTTATGCTGTTTAAAGCAGGTAGAATCAGGGAATCTGTGTGTGTACGATTCAGGGGGAAAATCGGCAAGACAAAGATTTAAGCGACTTGGAAAAGGGCGACGCGATAGTGTCATGGGTGACTCTAATAAGTTTCCACCAATCAACGTCCAGCCAATGGTGGTCCTTTGGTCAGAAACGGGTGGTTGATCAAAGGGGCCAACGGAAGCCGACCCGTGTCGTGCAGGCTACCGGCAGGCTATAGTCGAATAAAAGCCGAGAGCAGCAGTGGTGATAGAAGAGGCATATCGCAACTTATCGTATCTTGTAACTGATAAAGTATGACGGCCAACCACCTAACCGAGTCACGTCACCGAAGAAGAAAGAAGCTGAGGCTAAGGAACACAAGCACTGGTCAATGAAGGCTTTGGAAAAACATTGCCGGTTTCTGCCCTTTCACGCTGATGGGAGGACGCGGAAAGGGCAAATACTGCTGGAGTCCAGGGATCCCTCCAGCTGGGTGTCAATAATGCAGGCTGGTGGTGGCAGTGGGATGATGCACATTGGGTCCCTTGATTTGAGTGGAGAAACGTTTTAATGCCACAGGATATTTGAATGTTTCCGATTCCTGTATCCATCTGTTAATGGGTTCTTTCAGCAGGATAATGCTTTATGCCGAAAGACTAGGATTATCCAGGAATGGTTCCGGGGACATGGCGGTGAAATCCGCTTACTGCAGTGGCCTCCTCAGTCCCCAGATCTCAATCCAATCGAGCATCTGTGGGATGAACTGGAACAAGCTATTCGGAGTAGACTACTACCACCAGCCAATTTGCAACAACTGCAGGACACAATAGAGTCGGCATGGCCCAGCATCCCTTTGGCACACTTTTGACACCTTGCTAAGTTCATGCCCTAATTAATTCAGGCTGTGCTGAGAGCCAAAGTGGAACAATTTACCATTATCTCGGTTTATCTAATAAAGTGGACACTCAGAGTATATACTTATGTATAACATGTTTATGTATATACATGTTTACATACACAGACCTTTGTATGTCTACATTTGATATGTACCATAATCAATACACCTGTGCATGTTTACATGACAGTTCAGCAATTGTGTGCGGATCAAATCTCAGTTAAGCTACCTTTAGTGTCTTTCCAATGCTTTTCTCCCCTGCAGAGTGGTTCTTTGAGTTTGGCTTTGTGATTCCCAACTCCACAAACACATGGCAGTCTTTGATAGAGGCAGCACCAGAGTCTCATATGATGCCAGCCAATGTTTTAACGTAAGATTTACGTATTCTCCCAGTTTGCAATGCACTTAGAGTAACATTGTTCTGGAAATCCGTAAGCTTAACCAGTCTTACTCCTGATATTGCGCCTGTAATCAGAAAGTTGGCTTGAAGTTGGCTGGATAGTAGTCTGGATCTAAAGCTGGATCCTTTATTCACCTGATTATCATCTTTTTCAGGGGTAATGTTGTGATAGAGACCAAGTTCTACGACAATGAGCTTCTTGTCAGCACCTCCCGAGTAAGACTTTTCTACATCTGAACGGGAGAGCCTTTCCTTTTTATTCCTTTATTCTTCTGGAAGGTTGAATCCAAGGTTTGCAAGGCTTCATACAAAGTTTCTCCAAAATTAACCAAGTCACCTTAAAGGGTCTGAGACAATAACCCTGTCTCCAGCTCGCTGTAAATGCTTAAACTAACTACCGGGGTCAACCATGTCAATCACTTTACTTGTAAATTTTTCTGGCTCTGAATGTTCTGCTTGCAATAAAAATAAAAATATAAAAATTTTAATTACCTGTAACTTGTAAATTTAAACCCTTGCTCCTAGTTTTTTATTTATTATTGGATTATGTTTTTAGTTGTAAATAAAAAGTTTAAATTGTTTGCGTTTCTTCAGTTATGAACTTAAAAATGCAATGCCACTGAAACCGGTCTTTTTTTTTTTATCCATGAAACATATAAATCTTATCAATTTTGCTATTATCTAAAAACATCATTAATTCAGTTTTGTTATGTATGATATTAATATCAATTAATAGATATTTTCTTTTAAGGGGTTTCTAAAATCTGAGTGCATTAAAGGTTATCTAAAATCTGGTTCTGAACACTTTCCTTAATTTGATTGCTTTTGACCCGAATTTAAACCATTTTATCGTAGCTATATCAGCTACTAAAATTACGAGTGTTATGTAATATGTTGACAGCTTTTTATTCTATCTATTTAGTAATAAAATAATTACCACAAAAATGACCAACTTTGTATGCAAAGTGTTCTATTTAAAGCAGACTCACACAGAGCTCCTAATTTTCCTGCTAGAATGAGTAGGAACATGACGTTTTACAGTAATTATGAAAAAAAATCATAATTTTTTTTCACTTTAATGTATCACGTTCAGGTTAGGCAAATATAAATTTTAGTTAGTTTAGTTACGCCAAGACCACTAAAGTGGTGGAAGGTGAATTGTATACATTGTGTTTTTTACAAGAGTGCAACGTGTCTACTGATCTTTGTGTAGGTCTTATGGTGCATTTTTATGGTCGTAGCTTCTTTTAACATATTAACGAAACGTGTTAATGGAAGATCTGTGCGTTATGTTAAATTAACCTGTGAAATCTGCGGTTATTTTCTCTCCATTTTTGGACTGCCAACTATATGTTTTAGTTATGGCTGCTGGTATGATTACCTGCTATTGAAGCCGTGCAAATGGTTCCCCAGACCGATCCATCTCCATCCATCCTCCAAACTTTGTGTATTCAACACACTGAAAACCTCACTGTGCTGGAGAACTACTTAAATAACAGGCACCCAGAAGTCGCTGTTTGCTAGTAGCCACGGATAACCCATCTGATCTCAGGCAGCGTTTAGCATGACATGCTAAATTCAGACTAACAAATTCCTGCCCCACTGGGCCCCACAGAAGCCCCATCTTTTTCGATTTTGAGTCTATGTGATTAAGAAAATGTGCTATTCATTAATGTGAAAACAGTAGTGTGGTGTAAAATGAAATATCTCATTCACAGGAGACATAATTTAAATAAAACACACTACTTCCAAAGCAAACCTTTTCGGTTTGCTTTGGAAGTAGCGTGTTTTATTTAAATTATTTAAATAAAACTTTTTAATGAAAGGGTTAGATTAATTGGCCATGCTAAATTGCCCTGTAGGTGTGTGTGTGTTGCCCAGTAATGGCCTGGCGTCCTGTCCTGGCGTGTATCCCTGCCTTGCGCCCTATGCCTGCCGGGATCGGCTCCGGAGTCCCCGCGACCCTGACCGGGATAAGCGGTTTTGAAAATGGATGGATGGATGGATGGATTTTAATGAAACCGTACCATTATATTACTGTATAGATTATTATTTTCAATTATTTGTAAATGGAAAAATACTTATTAGAATACACTTTTGTTTTAATAATATGTGAACTGTTGTCCTTCATGATTGCAGAATTCTAGCAGTTTTTGTCAAATCAGTTATGTGTATTTTGTAATGCACATAAAAAATAATTTTGAATTAAAAAAAATGTTGGTTATTCATTTTGGAGCTGGCTAGGTAGAATACTTTTTTTTTTTTTTTAATTTTTAGAATTTAGTTTTTTTCTAAAATATGGTATAAATGTACAAACCCAGAGTGTATGTTTTAAAACTGGCTGTTTTAACTAGTTCAAAGGAATATGGCTGTCCATATTGATAACCTAACTCTGGACTTATAGTTAGATTGAAAATCTTGCTATGTGCACATATTAGGATATCAATGGTTTATATTAGAAATGTCTCAATCCTAGATTTTTTTTATCCTGATGAGTGTGTTCATCGCTGCCCAGACATTCAAGCTGGTATCAACCTAAGGGGCCTTGGCTTTCATTGCCTGGAATATGTCACTGGTTGTGACTTTCACAGTGAAGCACAAAGCTTCCTACTTGGGTTGTTTTGGCGCTTGCACTGTGTTCCCCTGTGCAGATCTCCATCACACCTCCATGTGGCATTTGTGAAAGGCTCATGTTCTCGAACAGCACACATAAATCTCAGCTAAAAGTCAGGATGAGGAAATATTTCCTCCTGCTGGCTGCTTTGCAGGGGACCTTTTTGAGAGGGCCAAGGACTTCCACATCATCAACGATATGACCATCACAGAGCTGAGCTTCAGCAAGGAATACACAGTACAGTAGTGTACTGCTCTCAATGCCAAACATGGTGATGAGTGGCCCACCCTGTCCCCAACAGATGTGGCCCCACCCATAAAGCTATATAGAGAATTGGTCAGAGTCACCATTTTTGAGGCAAGAATTGGTAAGAAAGTTGTATTAAGTCATCAGTAGTTTATTGACATTTTTATTAGCATTTTAATGTATTTATTTATTGTTCTTAATATTTTGTGTTATTTTCATTTCTAAATATATATTTTTACATGCTTTCGATTTAGAGTTGACTTATTAACTCTGTAATACCTATCTGTTAACATTCACTTATTACATTATCTTTTTTCTTGCTTTATATCACAGAAATCATATGTTTCTCTATGTTCACCATGTAACATGTTAGGACTTTTCTCTTGTCTTCGGAGTTCCCACAATGCACCCTGGTCAGTCTCATACCATTTTTATAAATTGATTTGCCCAGTAGAGCATATAAGCTCTCCCATGTATCTATGGACCTGCTCTCATCCCTACAGATGCCACTCAGGACTGTTGCTGCCACCCTGTTGCTGTGTGTTTCAGAGATATATGTTTTTCAGGTGAGGTTGAAATGTCAGCTGTAGTCAATTTCTCTCCATTGGAGTGCAGCGTTTAACTTCCACTTCAGGAAGATTGTGTTCCTCACAACCTAACAGTAGAGTACAGAGTACATACATATAGCATACTTTACTAAAATACATGTTTTACTAAAGCAATACAGGCTGTATTAATGACCACACTGAAAGACAAAAACTCAAAATAACTAATAAATATTTGACTGTTTTATGGAAGGATTATGGACATTCTAAGACAGTTATCAAAGATGTTGAATACTGTGGCTATGGTAAAGAGGTGAAAGGTTGAATGGAAGGAATAAGAAACTGTCTGTAGGTATTGAAGCAAAGAGCATTTTAAGTTATAATAGTGAATGCATGGAAGCACGCAACACAGCAGTATCAGTTTAATAAGATATTCAGAGGTTGATTTATTATCAGTGATGTTACCAGTGATACCATCAGTTATAGTCTCAAAAATGTGAAATGTGGTTAATTTATTTTGTCCAAAAGGATTCAACCCATAATTTGTCATTGGTCAGCTGTACTCTCATGTTCTTTACCAACTCCTGCATACTTCATAAATCAGCATTTGCAGTATCGACACAATACTGGGAAGAGCTCCGAGCCCAGAGGGCCATGTTCTACGTGGAGAAGGCCAAGCAGAGCAGGAAACAGAAGATGATCCAGGCTGAAGAAGAGGTTCAGGCAGACAAAACCAGCTGGTAAA
The DNA here is from genome assembly GCA_025775065.1 of Hiodon alosoides. Classification (NCBI taxonomy): domain Eukaryota; kingdom Metazoa; phylum Chordata; class Actinopteri; order Hiodontiformes; family Hiodontidae; genus Hiodon; species Hiodon alosoides. Next base: position 9,910 of record JAOYSI010056503.1, read on the forward strand.
CCAGCTTCCCACACCAGCATCTTCTCCTCAACTGGAAGCTTCCACTTCTGAGTTCTGCTTTGGGGTGAAATTGACTTTCTACTCAAAGAGGACAGAATTATCTGTTCTAATAGCTGGTTATCATTGATAAATCAAGTGGTTTGCCATCGTTTCTCTTCAAACCTCCAATGTATATAGTATCTCGTATCTATCACGACTTTCAATGACCATAAAAAAGGCAAGAGGTGGTCTCGTATATGACACTCAGTGTGTAGAATGGCGTAGAAGCCAAATCGATGTGTAGAAGTCAGGTGGCTGTGTCTCAGAACAAAGTATACCTGAGCACAGACAACCTGGTCATGAACCTCTTTTAGGAGAACTCTTTTAGTGCATTCCTGTTCCTCTTTCAAAGTTGGCCATTTAATCCAGCTTTAGTACTTTTTGTAAGGACAAGGACATGTGCTGGAAAATTATTTCTGGCAATTAATTTGAAAGTTTCCAGGGGAAAAAAAAATGATTTCACAGAAATCCTGAAGGCTTTTCTCTGGAAATAATTCCCTTAATAAGCTGCAGAATAATTGGTTTGTTGCTATTTTTGGCCGTAGGAGAACTTGATTGAAGATGCTAAACCACAATGACTGACAGTCTCAGAAGTGAAGAGTATATTAATTAGCATACTGTGTCACTATTAGTCCACACATGTCTTGCACAGCTTTGCCAGGTCAACAGAACCAGACCACTCACATCTGAGAGTGGGTTGTGCTGTTCTGCCACATCTCTCCACTGGGTCTGTTTCATTATATTATGTATTGAATATTATGGCACATGGGCAAATGTGAAATTCATGCTTAGGGACGCTGATTTCTTTTTGATGTATAGACTGCCCTGTGTTATTATCAGAGCCATTTCTGGTTCATTCTGGACACCAATAGGTAGGTATAATTGCTCTGATGTGTGGTCCTGGGAAAAGTACAATGCCTTATATTATCTTTTGCCCAAATAAAATTTTTACCAGCATCTAGTTTTAAAATAAAGCCCTGAAGTGTTAAAGAAGTGTCTCTGGGATTAATTGGGACTTACAAGAGCAAACTCTCAGAGCAAACTTTGCTGGCTCTGAGAGATGTGCCTCTTCCTGCATTACTGTTAACAGTGATTTGTCTTCCCTTTCAAGTTGATGCTTGCAACAGTCTGCTGCAGGGCATCGTTTTTTCCGAACATAACCAATTAAGAATGCATAATAGAACAGGGACAGAATGCTTACGCCTTACTGGCTTGTGCATCCTCGCTCGGCCCTTGTGTAATGCTGAAGGTCTTCATTGACTGCACATTAGTTGAAGGCTGAACGCTGGCCTGACACAGTTCGCCTTAGACAAAAGGAAAACAAACACTTTCAGCATTCGGGCCTCAGTTCCAAAACTGAGCTAGGACTGAGGTGATAAGGCCGGGACAGGAAGGTCTCTACAGGCTATTGTTGGGCTCCAGGTATCTCATCAGGGCACACCTGAGGGTTGGGAACCTGTCAGGGTACAGCATCAAAGACCTCAAACTTCACAGTGCCAGAGGGGTTGCAAGGTGCCGCTCCTTAAGGTCAGGAGCCCAACATCCTTTTCCATGTTTGCCCATGCTCCCAAAACTGCCCCCAGATTTTACCCTCCATGGAACTGACTCTGGTGTCTCCCTCCAGTAACCTGTTTGCAGTAGGGGCTGGGGGTAGAGGGGATGTCCACAATCTTGCTGTTATTAGTATTTTGGATGAGTAGTCCAGCGGTGGATCCTCAACAGCTCTGTTATTAACCTCTTTTTAACCATTTAAAACATTTGGGAAATATGTGTGTGTATTTGTGTATTAATGTTTATGTTATATACATTTTTAAAGTTCAAAACGGAAAATGTGAGTTATGTTAGGTAGTTCTTTACTTATTCCACTGGGTGGTGCCAAACGCTAAATTATATCCCTCCACGAGGAACAGCCTTTTTGTAGTGCGACTTCCTCAGCACAATGGAGGAAGCGGGTACAAAGGAGATTGTTTGTTTGTTGATGCACTACAGTGTGGTCTGCCACAGAGCGTGAATGCGTGTGCCAGAGAGGACAGTGTAGAAGTGCTTACAGATTTCATGATTTAGAGGTTGTTCCAGGGTCACACTTCTTGCTACCAGACATAAAAGATGCCTGTGGGTAGGCGGAGCAGAGCGGATATTCATGAGGACTGAGAATGGAGCGTCTCTGTGTGGGCACGCTCCAAGTGAAAGCTGCTTACAAAGGCTTTTCCGCTCTCTCCCCTCTGGCCTCACAGTAGCGTGTGCTTTCAACTTTACAGTGACGGTGTTGAACATTAGCCTTGCCCTACTTTCAGTTGTGCTGGAGGGAGGAGCTGGTCAAAGGTTGATTGTATAATCTGATGGCTGTGCTGATGTATTGTGCATAAAATGGAGAATTAACGACAAAACAGGGGTGACTTATTTGCAACTATAGTTAATCAAATTACAAACATTTTTCTTAATTTGTTTTTCTTGCGTTAACAAATAATAAATTCTAGGCTAGTTTCATGACCTCCTTTGGTTGACCCATATTTGGTGTCTGACCTCTGAAAGACATGTGCATGTCTGTTTAGATCCATTGCAGCCTATGGAGAGGTCAGGGACACTGGGGGAGTTTTTAATATCCAAAATCAGTGACAGTCGGTCCTGTCCCCTTTCTGCAGTGCATAAACAAGCCTAGATTATTTCTCAGCTGCTCCATCTCCATGGAAACACTGACCTCATGCATTGACAGGCAATCTCAGCCGGTTTCCATAGTGATTCGTAATGACATCAAACTTGCGCTCCAGTTGCCATGGCAGCACACTTACTGCCTCAGCAGCTATTTCTGTGCAATGCTGTGAGCAAAGTTAAAGTTGTTTTCTCCATGATAGTGAGTGAGTGTGTTTTCTGTACACTTCTCCTGCATACACAGTGTATCAGTAGCGGTCAACCTATTCCTCTGTTCCCCCAACCTTTTCTTCTTCAGTGTGTCAGTGGCATGGTGCTTCCTCCATCTGGTGATTACCGCCATTTCAGCCCGCCTCCTAGCTGCAGACTGAAGGCAAGAATGTGACACACGCAGCATTTGAAAGTGATAAATTGCATTTGTAGAAAACGAATGTGCATAGTTTGCTTGTGAGAGAGAGAGAGAGAGAGAGAGAGAGAGAGAGAGAGAGAGAGAGAGAGAGAGAGAGAGAGAGAGAGAGAGAGAAAAGCTGTACATCACTGAACATGCTGGTTTCACCTGGTTGGTATGTAATAATGTCTTATTATAGCTCTCATACTCCTTCTCTCTGAAATGTGGGAAATGGGAATATGGTAGGAGATACACATGTACAGACAGAGATGGGGAGCAGAGTACATCCCTAAACAGCTCACTGCTTTGACCCTCCAAGGACACCCTGATACTAGAGCATTCCCCTTTCTCTGCCTGGCTATCACACAGGAAATTATGAAAAATATTCCCTTCCATCTTAATGGTGCTGCGCTCACTCTAACCGTGGTGTCTGCGGCTCAGCTGTCATACACTACGCAGCCAGCAGTCATCTTATTTTATTGCTCCCTAGTCTGACTGAGGTACACACACGGCCCAAGGTGAAGAAAATTGTTAGTCTGAAAAGTGAATTGTGACTGCCTTCATCTGACGTTCAGAGTGGCTGACAAAGCAATCTGTGGCTCCTCTGTCCCTGCACTACAGGTTAAGGAGGAGGGGGCAGCAGGGCATGGGAGACCGGACAACAGGGCAGAGCAGAGGGAGAGGGGGCAGTAGGACATAGAGAGGGGGAGCTGGTCAGTGTTGAGGGAGAGGGGGCAGCAGGACATAGAGAGGGGGCAGCTGGTCAGTGTTGAGGGAGAGGGGGCAGCAGGACATAGAGAGGGGGAGCTGGTCAGTGTTGAGGGAGAGGGGGCAGCAGGACATAGAGAGGGGGCAGCAGAGCTGAGGGAGAGTGGGAGAGCAGAGGTGTCTGGGGCCCATATTGGGGAGGGACTATAGGGAGGGTTGTTGTTTTATAATCAGACATTGCATGAACTGAGTTACATAATCTAGTTTAACTAACTAACTTGTATTTTTTGGTGTGTTTATTAACATGTTAAATAGGATATGGTGATTATGGACCACTACGGCTGTAGATTTCAGTGTAGTCAGTTTGTACTGCTACTGACACAGATCGTCTGTCTTTGGTGGGAGCTTTCCAATAATTTTTTCTAACAAAAGCAAATGGTATTTGTTTTGATGAAAAATGACAGGAAATCCCATACAAACTTAACACTACGCAAACCATATCTGCTTTATTTGTGAATCGCTCTGCTGTTAAGTATTTATGCTAAATATAGTAAATAAAAACATGAGTTGGCCTGATGGGAAAGGGGAGCAGGAGTCTCCAGGTTCCGGCAGGTTTGTTGACATTTATAGCAGCAGCAGATGGACAAACATTCCCAAGTCAACTCCCTCGCACGTGTAAACGCATGAAGTAAAGATAAAATCATCAACATGAAATGTGAAAAAAAAATTGTTACTTCAACGTGCGCACACTCTTTCACTTCCTGCTGTGTCTGTCAGCTCACGCATGCAAACGTACCGCCATGCTTTGAAGACTCACCAAACCAATGCCAAAAGCAGACAGACCTGAAGCTTCTTCAGAGGCCCAGGTGGCTACAGTACACAAAAGCATTTTTTCCTTAATGTGAAAGTGTATTGACTAAGAAAAACATTTGTATAATCTAGGTAAACTAGTATTGCATGGTAATGGGCTCAACATGGTAGCAGACTAGGAGCATTTGTTCATATGGGTGACCTGGGTGGAATACCGTGCTTTGGTATTCAATTGTTTTGTTTTGTTTTGTTTGCTGTGTGAAAGATTATACTGTACAGATTGGCATTAATTAAACCACGCATTAGTCATATCTGCATGACTAACCATGAATGCAAAACACTTGCGTGTAAACGCCCTCACTCTTTTTTCTGTGCCATTGAATATATAGGGTTTGTTTTTTAAATGTCTTCATGTTTTGGTTGGATTTACTTTTGTGGGGTCATTGATTGATTGTGTAACTTCACTGGTTCTACACACAATGAGCTTGTGCTCTTTACAGTAGAGCAGGGGTCTCCAACCTTTTTGTAAGTGAGGGCTCTCTGAAGGGATAAAATAGTTTAGATGGCTATATGATATACTCAGAAAATAAATAATTTGTTTCATTTTTGCAGGATCTGGTGCACCATCAGCCATAATTGACCCTTTGTTGTTTTTTTGTTATATCTGATTTCACCTTGTTTATGCCGTCAGCTTGCTACTGCCTCAACTCACAGAATAGCCTACGAGAAACGTAGCTACGTACGTAACACATTGTCCATCTTTTTTTTGCCCATTGGGTCTAATGTAAAGGACACAGCCAGGAATCACTATCTGCAATTCAGACGAGCACAACTTAATTTTGGAAAAGCCCTATGAAATCAGTGCAAAGAACAGAAGGCCTGACATCCAGAATATAACCCCTAATTGCAGTGGCAGTTTTGTTGTCGTTGTAGCATTGTAGTAAATGGAGTCAGGGACAGAACAATGTAAATAAACATTGATGAGTAAAGAAACCGCATGCCTCAGTTTATGAATGACTGAACACATTTCAAGGGTAGACCGCATTTAACTTGTGGCACAAGCTGGTATTATGAGCCATTGACAGTTTTTCTTGATTTCTTTGCATTTACCCGAATTAGATTATTGGTGCAATAGATTTACGAAAGATTTTATGGCTTATTTGTTTCTGATTCCCTCTACATAAAAAACACATTTGACAATCTTCAAAATCCGATTTAAACAGCAAAACAGTCCAGACACCACGTTTTAACTGTAACCAGTTTCTGTTGAAATTGAACACCAAGAAAAGTATTTTAAAATGATTAGGCAGAAAGTATTAGATTTTTAGCCATCAGATCTATTAAGTCCTGTCTGAGCTCATCATACCGGTGTGTTTTAGGTGCTGTACAGTGCTCCCATCTGTGGCCTTTTGGGGTGAAAGGGCAGACTGGAGATTCCTGTGGCTGGTGGAGACTTCTAAAGTGGTGGTGGTGGGGGGCGTGCTGTTGATGCAGATGGAGATTGTTGAAGTGGGTGGGGATTGCTAAAGCGATTCTGTTAACCTTCCCCTTTTTTTCAGGCTACTCTGGATTTTCCAGAACATCAGGGTGGAGCAAAGGTTGTTGTTGGCGGGTATATCCGTGGGAAGAAGCGACCAGGTCGACCAGGTCCCTCTCTGCCAATTGAGGGGTAGGAGGATTGAAAAGCCACGTAGTGTCTGGAAATCAAAACTCAAGATGATCTCACAGGAATCAGTTGTGGTGCCCAGGGAGACACTAGAAACACACTCACACTGGCTCAATTGCCACATGTTCCATCTTTGTGTGATAAGTGTGAAGGATTGGGGCCAATGTGTGTGCACCAACAAGATGGAACATGAGCGTCAGAACATCTGACCCGATAACATGAATCATTTGCCCTCTTCTTAATTGTTTTTAAATAGAAATCCAGACCTTTAAATAGACCTCATGAAAAACAGCTATGGTTTTTCTGTTTTTAGGTGACACCGAATGAATGAATGTTAACTTTAGTATTGGTGATTGTATTTATGGTTTTTTAACCAATCTCACATCATTCGTGAAATCCTTTTGACTGGCAGGCCTTTAAACGTTATCACAATGTGATATCAAACTTGTTTTGGAGGTGTCATGGTTTATGGATCCAGTGGCAAATATAACTTTATTCTGTACAAACAATAGTATCATAATGGGATAAACAGAAAATAATTTCTCAGGCCTCATCTATATCCCAGTGCATTTAGAGAAGCCCTAGAAATGCCGCCAAAGGTGCGTAAGAAACCCCAGACCTGATGCCAGTCGTTACTGTCTTCTTGCAGACTTGTCCTGGCCAGAGACGAGATGCCTTACCTGCAGGAACGGGTCCATCTAGACAGAGAGCTCTTCATCCCCAAAGAGAAATGAAGACGTCTGTATTATTGGTTCCTGTCTGTCTCTCTCTAGGTCTGCACAGCCAATGCCCCATGGCAATGTCTTCCATACCTTCAGCCTATAACTATGCCTCTCCTCACTAGATGTTTCTTCACCAGTTTGTAACACAAGCACTCATTCTGACTGCACATGGAGGATGAAGGGAGATGGATTAAAACCAGGCAAGGTAAAAGTTGAAAGCTCAGAAGAGAGCCAGAAATCATCGAACCACTCGGGTCAGGGAAGAGATCTTTACTAAACCAGAAAATTCCTTATTGTTAGAACATGCCGTACATTCTTAGTAAATCTGCATGTGAATCAAGGAAATAAGTCAGACACTAATAACAAAATAAGTAGGGAATTTCAGAGTTGGCCAGAAAGGTATGGGGGGGGGGGGGCAGAGATAGAGTGACTGGAGGTAGAGACTGTCGATGTTGGTTTGACTACATCTCGGAGGAAGGAGCAGAGAGATAGAAAGGGCCCTTTTATAAATCGCATTCCAGGTCGAAGGTTCAGGGGGGGCCGTCTGTTTGCCACCCCCTCTCATGGAGCTTCTTCCTTCAATGGCAGGGATTGTGGGATTACAATTTTAAACTAATTAGGATTAAGTGCTTCTGGATATGCTGCTGTATACAAAAGAGGGTGTGAAGACAGAGAAGGAAAACGCAATATACACAGACATAATGAAGACCCTGTTGCCCGACTCCCGAGTGAAAGAGATGAATTGTGCTGACATCAATATGACAGGTGACACAAGTTCAGTGTCCAGAAAAATGTCATCTCTCCACACCAGAAGCAGTGTCTCTTTTTCTCTCATTCGTGATGTACCTCAGCCTGCTAATTCCACCTCTCTTAGGAGTCCAATCACTAAGTTGTCGTCAAGCTCATCTCATATGGGTAAAAGGGCAGAGGTCGCAGAGGAGATCTTACATCAGGGTTTTAGCTGAGGTAATTTCAGCAGTCATCCTACAGTGCCATTTTTTCCACACAGACATATGCCCTGCCCTGCCCTCCCCCAGACAGATAGGCACATGCTTTCCCCCCCAGACAGAAAAACACATGCTTTTCCTCCAGACAGACAGTAAAACACTCGCTTTTCCTCCAGACAGACAGTAAAACACATGCTTTTCCTCCAGACAGACAGTAAACACATGCTTTTCCTCCAGACAGACAGTAAACACATGCTTTTCCTCCAGACAGACAGTGAAACACATGCTTTTCCTCCAGACAGACAGTAAAACACTCGCTTTTCCTCCAGACAGACAGTAAAACACACGCTTTTCCCCCAAACAGTAAAACACATGCTAGGGATTTTGTACTTGCAGAGTGACTATTTGAAGTGAATGGACTGTAACACAAAACAATCCTGACTCCCAGAGAAGTTGCTGACCACCAAGGCATCGCTGCTGGTCCCACACTGCCTCCACCACACCACTCAAAATTTTGATTTTCACAAATTATCCCATGACATACAGTGCTTTATGATGTTTAACCATTCATTTAATAATAACTTTAATTTAATTTGAATTATAACTTTCAGAGTTGATCTGGTTTAACATGTGGAATTCTGACTCCTCTGCATTCCAATACCCAGGGATTGCATTTGAAAATAATTACGTGTTTAGCGATATACAAGAATACATGAATATAATATTTAAAAAGAAAACCATAATAGATAGATATATAAAAACAGGGCCTTCACCTGAGGGTGAGTTTGAGGTAGCACTATGCTTGCGACAGCTCAGTAGGCAGCTCTGGACCAGAGTTTTATGATCTTGACCCAGAGTCTTTCTTTTAATTTAAAAGAAAAGGGGAAAAAAAGAAACTTAATTTAAATTAAACGGTTTTCCTTTGTTACATCACTCTTAAATTCTTTCGAGCGGGAGTATGAAAACCATAGCCATGCAGGACTACTGCAACAAAAACCAACACAATCTCACTCATTCATTTGGTGGAGATAAAGAAATAAAAAGTATGTAAAATGCTTTTTCTTTTCACGCACTGTGGCAAAATGATTAATTAACCTCTGGAATTACTTACTCTATGTAATTCTGTATCGAATTCAGTAGGGCCTGCTGAAGGAGAGGAATATTCCTTTTTTATGCATCTATCTTAGTGAAAGCTAAGCACTATGATTGAATTGTATCCCACTGAGCGCATTTTCATAGGCAGTAACGTACAGTTTTACATTAGTGTGCTAGATTACCAATCCTGTAATCCGTCTGCATGGATTTCTGCATTTAATGAAAGTGCCACTGAGAGTTTAATTTTCTTGGAACACAACTGCGTTGTTTTCCCAGTGGAACCATTAAAATTCAGTCTAAGGAGGGTTTATAAGCAATTCCTACTGCATTCATGCTGACAACGAAACCTTCTTTTGAAGCACATCACACGTCATCTTCCTCCATGGTTTCATTTAAGACTTGTAAATAAGTAAAACACAGTTAGTGATGTTTTCATATATTTGTAAAACTGTATTGATATTCAATAGATGCATGGCATCAGATGGTTTGGTTTTTCACTTTCTCCTGAAGACACACCGCTGTTGTTTCTGAAGTACTTTATAAAGGCGCTTGAGACCTGCACTGTATGTTTGCTGAAATCACTCTGTCAGACCTGTGATTGACCCCATGGCTACTAATATAGTCAGCCATATTTTAAAATTGAATTTATGAATATATGTCATCCCTTGGCACTCAGCTCTCTCCAAGATGACCTAGGGGGCCACTGGTGGTGAAGTGGTTATCAGCCAGGCTTGTAACCGAAAGGTTGCTGGTTCAAGTCCCACCCCAGCTGTTTAACCTTGAGCAAGGTACTTAACCTGAATTGCTTCAGTAAAATATCCAGCTGTATAAACAAATGTAGAAATTGCTAGGTTAACTGAAAGGACTAGGTCTAACCATAGTATACACATCGTGCTGTGATCAAAACAATACTACTAAAAAGGTGCTCATGTGTAAAACATATTTTTTTCTTCTACACTTTGAACTGCCCCACCCATTCAGGCCCTTGCATTGCCTCAAGGATGACATTCTGCCTGTAAATAAGTGCAGTTCTGAACCTGGAGCCATTATAGCATGTCAGCCTCCACCCTCTCATGCACACATGTTTCACACAACAGGGCCCAGCTGGCTGATCTCTGCCCATGTCAGGAACTCATCAGCTACCACCCATCCCCTGTCCAGCTCCAAATCTAGATCTGCTGTCTGGCTATGATCCTAGCTAGCCTCATCACAGCAGCATGGGTTGAGTTCTGTCTGTCATCCTACAGATGAGGTGGCTGGTGGAGACTAATTCCAAGAGCTCTCTTCTGGTTACACAGTAGTTACTTTTCTTCCTTTAAGAAAATTAGGCCACAACATTACCGTCCAGTGTGTTTTTAGTCAGCACTGCCCACCTTGTATCTAGACCTGCATCTGAGTCTAGAATAAGTGCTTCAGCCGCCTTTTGTCAACCATGGTGGCAACATTTACATTTACATTTCAGTTTCTTAGCAGACGCTTTTTATCCAAAGCATACAACAGCTGGGCTAGGATTTGAACCCTACAGCCTTTGCAAGCCTATCACCCTAACCACAACACCACCAGCTATCCCTAGAGCAGCAATCAAGTGCTTCATTTGGAGTAAAATGTCAGGGGCTGTAAATGTGGTGAAAGAAGAGCCGTGGACCAGGATATTGCTCAAAAATATATTTCAGCCTTGTGACAAATTTTTAAAACAATAAATACTTTTCTAATTCCTTTACTCCACAAGTAAACTAAATAAGTGAGTGTGTAAGTGATTCAGTAGCCTTTGAAAAAAAAGTACAGTTCTGAACATAATTTCAAACATGCAGAATTTAGGCATACATCTATGTCGGTGGGAAAGATGGCTGACTGTCCATGCATTGTTATAAATCATTTTTAATTGTTTTTTATTTTGTAATTGTTGTATTTTCATTGTGTCTGTTTTTCTAACTAAGACTGTTTTCTGCATCGTATTTCACTTAAAAATAAAAATATCTAAAATGTTGGTTTGAACCATTGCATTAACTAAGAGAAAATGGATTCTAGAGGGAACTATTCGGGAACAGCGTGATATACTTATCAAAGCATGAGTTTTAGGAAGCACAGTCCAGATCCTAAAGTGGATTTTTTTGTCCGGATCTTAACTTTTGCGTTGAGGAACAGTGTCAGATTTCACCATCCTTGTCTCCACCTTAGTCCGCCATTTCGCAGTGCTGCATTGAAAGCTCTGCAAAGTCCTGTCATGGAGGAACAATAAACAGTCTTTGTTTCACCGCTAACGTACCGACAGAAATGGAGGAAAGCGAAGAGGTTTGTCTCCAGGCGGTGCCGCCATTAGACATTGACTGAAACTCCATTTTGTTTTGTGATGTAGTTTATCTTTAATAAAACCGACGTGGTTTTTATGGTTTTCATAATTTTACTTGCAAAATTGTACTGTGGCAGTTTTAAACATATTAATAAAGGACATTCTTCTGGTCTGTGTTAAGATATTCCAAAAAGTATGGTTTTTAAAAGACGATATCGCAACTTTTTTTGTTTTTTTCCTAATAAAGTGATTTATTTTTTAACGATACGTTATATTGTTGTTTTCGTCTTCATATTAACGCAGATTATTTATATGTGGAGACCTTTTTAACGTGAAAAATTAACGTAATCACTAATCTTGCAATTAATGGAAAATTACGCCGTATTATATCTACATTTGATGGAGATATGTTCATCTCTTGAAAGTCTGATGCCAGCTTTTCTATGTTGCATCCTTCGTAGTACCCTCCTGTTCTGCGTCGCTAACAGAAAAGGAATCTCAATTTAAAAACTGCGTATACGTCGTTCACGACGGAATCTTACAAAATGCTTATGCGAATTGAATTTCGGCTGTTTTGATAATGGGATACATACTTAAATGCCGCACAAGTAATGTTTATGTTTAAAAAGGCAGATTATGTATTACTTAAATGCGGTTTATTTTTTTGAAGGTCATGTTAGATTCGACCATATATGAAAGTTCCTTTGGCACGTAAAACTGACAGCATCCTTATCCAACCATTAATTTAGCTAGCTAAACCAGCAAAACAATTAAGATCTGATACATCAAATAAAACAATAATACATGTATGTATTTAGTAGGCTACATATAGTAACGTAAAATTAACAATTTTGCGTGTGTATGTATAATAAACTAAACATTTAAAATAAAAGTAGAAAATTTTTTCCAAACTTGCTCTGATTCATTTTCGCGTTCGAGATTGTGTTACTGTCCATGAATCCATATTGCCTACCCAGCTTTTTAGACTACCCCGCTGCACATCCAGTTGAGCACTTCATCGAAAATTCTGGCTATTTTGAAAACGTTGGGGTCGAATAATTCAATCAAACTAAACTGTGCTTCGTAGGGTTCTTCACTAAGATAAACGTAGTCCTATACTCTCTTTTTTTACCACGTTCATCTTTTTGAAGAACAATCCGTTCAAAGGCATCATTTTTTTATTTATCTATCCATATAGCCTACCTAGTACATACGCCAAGTTAAAATTGATTCCTGTGATCGGACATTAATCCGCGAACAGTGATGATATGCAAACCCAGCCTTTATTAGAAAATGCGTGCAAGCATACCTCGGGATCCTTTTATGAGTACATACCAGAATATTTATAGAATTGAGTCGAGTACCAAATTAACAATAACAGCCGGTTATAATAAACATATGTCTTATTTCATTTTTAATGGACACATGAACGTTCATTTATTTTGTAGAAAGCAGTTATACAGTTTATCACAGCTTAATTTAACTAGAAGAGGTTTTTGGCACTACGTGGACTGAGACCAACATGTGCTCAGAGGTGCGTTCCGCTGGTTGAAGTTATTTTTATTTCCAAAATGACCTGTGTGGTAGGCGGCACTGCAAGCCAAATTCCGCAACTGTAACTTGTGTCAGGGTTTGGAACAAGTTCCCGTGCTGCAACTGTAACAAACCCCGTTTGCGCGAGAACACGAGCAAAAAATGTTACCAAACCACAAACCGTTCCCTCTGTTTAGCCTTCAAGTGTTTATTAGATGTTTGTATGAATCTTTTTGCGGCCATAGAACAAAGACGCACGCTTGAAGTCAATAGAGATTGCAAACACGACGAATTCGACAGCTGATGTTTGAAAATGACTGTTAAAGCGCCTCAAGTGGTTTACGATTCAACCAACAATGTCACATTAATGACCAAATTTTATTATTTTAGCTCCGCTAACGTAGTATATGCCAAAGTATTTGTGTCTTTGTTTCGTTACGGTATTTTGTAGGATTTGAAATTTGCCCATTTGAATATACTTAAGGTTCGTGAATGTAATTTGGAATTCCTTTCGATTTTCGCCAATACATTACCGGACAAAGTAAACAAAACATTTCCTGATTTAACCGTCCTATATCAATAGGATTACAAAATAAAAACTGCGCAGCACTCTGATCTGGATTCGGGGGCAGTACCTCGTCAGAAGTCCCCTATTGGTGGGAAAAGACAAATCACTTGTCAAACACTAGCCAAGTCAATGATATCTGATATGACCATTGATGTCAGGAGAACTTTTCCACGGCGGCTTTACCCGATTCACCCGATTCATGCCATAGTCGTGGGAAGTTTCCTCATCTTATTTACTAGGACAAAATAACGGGTAAGAAAGGGACAGTGATTCTTATGTAACACAGGCTGCTACAAAATGAGAGCTACTCATAGCAGAATAGGCTAAAGTGAGTATTGGTTTTATTATATAAAACGCAAATCATTTACTTATTAATCTTTGTTTAAAATCTCACAATGTAACAGTTTATCATAACCCCCTTGTCTATTAATTTGATTTAAAAAATAGATTTGGCCGTTACATGTGGTGCTTGTAGACCAGCAAATTTCCATCCACACGGCGAGGACTTGTGAGGTCAGCTCACGAAATTCCGTATCACAGTTTGTTGGACTTCCTCTGCTAACGGTAGGCGGGTCCGTTGCAAGATGCAACAGGCCTACACCGAACTGAAGTATTACAAAAGTAGTTTTCCCATGTTCAGCCTTTTCCACAGTGTAAGAAAGAAAGTGAAAAGACATATATAAACGGATCACGTGATTGGACCACGATATCTTCCGCAGGCAAATGGTTGACAACTTGACAATTATGCTGGCCTATATCTTATACATTCTATGAAATGTAATCAGTTTGTCATCAGCGACAGTGTCACCTTTTCAGACCATGCCATTTAAAGCGGGTAGGCAAGTATCTAGGAAGTCACTTTGTGGGTATGGCAGCCGATGGCCTAGTCTAGCTGTTAGGGAAGAACATGAAACACAGGCTCAGAGTCGCCTCTACGCATGTGGACCAAATCTGAACATGTTCTACCAGTTAGCTGTGTGGCCGAGAGATGAATGCTCTCAAAACAGTCAGCCATCTTGGACAATGTCTCCCATCCTCTACATGGCACTCTGGCCAGGCAAAAGAGCACCTTATGTGCCAGAGAGTAAGATGGATTTCCCGAAGTGTCGTGTTGACCGCGATTAGACTTTACTATGCCTCCACCAACAGGCAAGACATCATGCAATGCTGCAATGACCTCCCCAGTCAATAAATCTCAATTAAATTGAGAGTCTGCAGAAAAAGCTACAGTGGGGAGAAGTATTTGATACACCCCCGATTTTGCAGGTTTTCCCACTTACAAAGCATGTAGAGGTCTGTAATTTTTATCATAGGTACACTTCAACTGTGAG
>JAOYSI010056525.1:2132-24650 GCA_025775065.1 Hiodon alosoides
CCTTCACCGACTGAGCCTCTAGGGCGAGCCCCTTCACCGACTGAGCCTCTAGGGCGAGCGCCTTCAGAGATTAAGCCTCCAGGGGGAGGGCCTTCAGAGACTGAGCCTCTATCTTAAAGACTTTTTGAAGGTGCTAGCAAAAAAAGTTACCTACTGACATTCAGAAAACCGATACCGAGCTCTGCACTCGATGGCGAAAGGTTAAGAGTACGACATATACTGCGTATTCACATGCTCCTGAGATAACCCACCATACAAAGCCTCACAGTGAACTGGGTTAATATTTACTTACATTTAAAGGAAATTATGAGGAAGTGAGACGAACCATGGGTGTTGCTAGGTTTTCGGTTGCTAGGCTATGCTAAAAGGGAAGGATACCAAGGAGCTCGAGCTGAAGGTCACACACATATTTTTGGTTCAGTTTTTATCTTGCTGTTGTGGTTCTTTTCCTTTTTAACATCCGGCTGCCTGCAAGCCTGCAATATCTACCTCATTCACATTCCATTTCATTGAGAGCAGTCCTACCAAAGCGTAATCGTAATTGACAGCATTTTGGCACATCGGGCTGTAGCCTGTGGTTGCAGGATAATAACGCTTTGCTGGTTGGATGTGTAACTACACGACCCCGGGGAATCCTGGGATTGATTCACCGACATGTCATTTACGTCAGTCACAACTTGAGAAATCTCATGGTGGAAAACAGCTAAGCAATTCATAACAAATAGAATTAAGTAAAGTCAGGAAACAGTAAGCTGTGGACATTCTGTCTGCGGACATTATGTCTGCTATAAGATAATTTCACGTAAGGTTTAAAGGAACAGGGACTACCTGTCCAGGAAAATCACCCTCGCTTTCCTCTCCATTTGTGCGTCTTATGTTTGTCTTGGTGTAACCTTTAACTGGCAAACTTGAGCTGACAGCGCTTGGTCTGCGCTGGGCAGAGCGACTTCACCGGCGATGCACTTAGTCTTACAGGTAAAGGATAAGCCTAAACTAATACTTAGTTTTCAATATTACTTTTTACATCACTTAGTTTTAAGTATGTCTTTTTTACAATGCCTTCAGGTAAAATGTGAAAGACAGCGTCTTATGCTGTGAAGGTCATGCACAAACATCTACGGATGGCAAGGCAAGGGGGCAGTATTATACAACCAGGCAAGGGGGCAGTATTATACGACCGGGCAAGGGGGCAGTATTATACGACCGGGCAAGGGGGCAGTATTATACGACCTGGCAAGGGGGCAGTATTATCAGCACATTTTCAAATGAAAACCAGTGAACCGGATGTCATCACCATGACAATCCGAACGGCACCGGAAATCGAACAGCGTTACAGGCGTTATCAGTACTTACTCATGTTGCCTGTCTTGGCACATGGCACACAGACTCTGCACTGAGAGCCACAAGCCACGGGCTTGTTGTCCCTCGTCCAGGGGATCGTATTACGGCCTTCCCTTATTTCTCAGTACAGGCATGGAAAACATTTTAAACATTCTATGGGAGCCATGTGCCGAGCAAACATGTCCTTGATAGCACAGATCAGTTCATTATCTTGGTGGGGAGAAGCAGAGGAGGGTAAATCATCCTAAAGATGAGCTTTGCTTACCACATTAGCCTGTCTGGCCTCCTCGATGTAGTGAGTGGTGATGATGACGGACACCTTTCCTTCCTTCACGATTTCCACCAGGTGCTGCCAGATCCTTAGCGGTTCCCGAAAGAGAAGATCACACAGGTTATTAAAATGCGCCACATTTCTACAGAATGGATGAAGAGAGTGCAGATTTCTACAGGTCACTGGCAGCACCCCTAAGGCCCTGAGGATCTGGGACCAGGACTGGGTTACGCCTGGGGTGAACAGGGGCCTACCTGGTACTCCTCTACCACTCCATGGCTAACTGAGGAGAGCTACTAGTCTTAGTAAAGGAGCTACGATGCTATGGCAACTGTCACTACATGGGTCCCCAGAATGCAGTGGATAATGTCACAGGGGGTGTTTGTGTTGGGGGGTTAGGCGGACTCAGCGTACTTAGCTCTCAGCACTGGGTCAACCCCCACGGTGGGCTCGTCCAGGATGAGCAGCTGGGGGTTCTGTAGGAGAGCAGCACCAAGGGACACTCTTCGCCTCTGTCCTCCGCTGAGGTCCGGGATGGGGGCAGAGACGGGGTCCGGGATGGGGCAGGGGTGAGAGAGATGGCAGAATGAACTGAGCGGTCAGTGCACTGCCTCAGTCCAATCTGCGAGCTATTTACTAATCTGAAGGTGAGCCAGTGAAAACACCCGCACAACTCCTTCCCTGTCCTCCAGCCCTGACTGTCTATTCTGTACATACCAAGTCTATTTCTAGTTTGTAAGAAATAAACAATTTCTCTCTCTGGGCCTTTTCATGCTGAGAATATCCAGCCCCAAAGACTGAGCGCCCACTGATGATGAAAAGCATCAGCACTGGGATAGTTTAACACAATTACAGCTGCTTCACCGAGCACATTATTCAAATTAACGACATCATTATTTATGCCTCAGAAATTATGCACATCAAAGTGATATCGAATTAGTTCACACAGTTGATTGAAAAGCATGGTGTAATGATCCGCTAATCAACACTGTATACCTTTCGCTTGTTAGCTAGTCAGCTAGATAAAAACCTCCCCTCGCTGGTTTTACCCGGAAACAGACCTCATCTGGACAGTTCTGTTGGGAGACTGCAGCAAAACAGATGCCTATCGAGTTACAGACACGGAATATCTACCGCCTCCTCATTGGACGCCACAGGGAAAAAAAACGAGCAATGTGGGGGACGCGGTAACGGCTGAGGAGGCAACCAGTCACACACAGCTCACGCCGGACTTTGTTCACTACTGCTGGAAACATGAAATTCTGCTGCAGGTCACATGGTGGTGTGGCCTCTCATTCAGACAATGGAAACAAGAACCAGGGAGCAGAGAAAAAGGAAGGGGGTGGGGGGGAGAAGGCAAAGTGATGCCAGATTTTCACAGGAACCCTGTCAGTGGGAGCTTTTGGCCTCGATTGTCGTCACATGTTTGTTTTAAAGGACTTTTAAACACCAAAACGTCTCACAGTGCTGTTTACAGCTCGGCAATCACTCACAACTTGTTCCAAGCATTGTCATAATGTTTTAGAACCAAGTTGTGTCAATTGCTACATGATGTAAAAAATCTTTAAAAAGTAGCCTGGTCTTAGCAGCATTGACCTCCAATTGAAACAAACTGAAACACTGCTACGCTAAACTTGACCATGTAAGGAAGTGACCAGTAGGCACTTTGATTACATAACGTGATAATACAGAGAGCACGCATGAACGAATGAAAAGACTCAGAGGCGGCTGTCTGAAGAGAAAACCCCCGAGTCTGACACTCTGTGGAACCGGGGCAGAAGGCTGATCCGGGCCTGGGCATGGATGCTGAAAGCGGTGAGGCCTACACACAGCGCACGAGACCGACACAAGCTGTTACTGACCACCTCGCCATTAAGGGAATGTCACCTGAGATTCCGGACCAGGCTGGATTTCTGCGGGAGGTTCAGGAAATCCACAAGAAAATTAATCCGGGCCTGGGTTTCTGTGGACGAGAGCCCGTGGATCCGGCCGTAGAACCACAGGGTGTCACTGATGGTGAACTCATTGTACAGGGCCAGGTCCTTAAGAGAGGAGGAAAACAGCAGAAGTAAAGACAGCAAATTTAGAACGCCTCAAACGACTACAAACCGAAGACAACTTTGATGAAGTTGAAGAAATTCTCCCGTAATCTAAACGGGATATCCACACAGTGTCTCAGCTGTCCGTCAGCCTCCACCTCCATGATTAACGGAGAAAGAGAAACGGAGACGAAGGCACAGACAGAAGGAGAGGTGCAAACGTCCTTCAAACCCTGATTAACTGAAGCATTTTTCTGCCGCGTGCAAAGCAGACGGTAGTGTTTACCTGAGGCATGTATCCCACCATTCTCCCTGGGACCTCATGTCCAGGGAACGAGGGGGGCTTTCCCAAAACAGTGATCCGACCCCGAGAGATCTTCAGTGTTCCCACGATGCATTTTAGCAGAGTGGTCTTTCCACATCCACTCGGACCCAGCAAGCCGTAACTGAGAGAAACAATGAGAGAGATGATGAGAGACATGTTGAGAGAGATTATGAGATAGATGATGAAGGACATGCTGAGAGACTTGATGAGAGACACGATGAGAGACGTGATAAAAGACGTGATGAGAGAACACACTCAGGACTGAGAAGCACGATGAGAGACATGATGCGAAAACATGATGAGAGAAACATGATGAGAGACGTGATGAGGGAACACACTCAGACTTGAGAGTTGTGCAGAATCCAGCACAGGCCAAACCTCACAGCATGCCCTGGACTGGCTATCCAGACCAGAGACAAAAACAAATCTCCTCCACCATTGGACCTTAGTGAATCCAGCTAAACATAGATGGAAAACAGGACAGGACAGGAAGTCCAAATGATGGCGAGTTGAAAAATAAGTTTACATGAGCGGATTTTCCAGAGACACGCACATGTGCACGCACACGCCTGCGCACACCTGCACATGCACGCACACAAGCCTATGCCTGTGTACACACACAGACATGCGCGCACACACCACACACAAGCGTACACACACTCACACACACATATAGAAGCGCACAGAAACGCACAAACACACACAATCATGCCCACAAAAACAGGGAAACTCCGGCACTCACATGTGACCCTGTGGCACAACCAGGTTGAGAGAGTTGATGACCTTCAGCTTGCCGTACGACCTGCAGACATCTGTGCACCGGATGGCAGACTCGTTACCCGGAAGCAGAGACGGGGCCTCCAGATCGCTCTTCATCCTGGCCTCTGAACACTGAGCGAGGAGGAGAAAAAGATACACAGCAACACGGGAGAAAGGATATTATACCTCCAGTCTGCTCTCTGCATGTTCACTGAGATATTATTGCTGGACATAAACATAGTATTTAATATCCAGGTTACAGTAGACCTGCATGATGTTAACGAACATTAATGACACATCTGCAGTGCTCACTGTTCGATTAGGACTGGGAGAGTCCCAGCTGGCTGGTATTTTAGTAACTGCTAAAGAATCAGAATCAGAATCAGAATCAGAATCCGCCACAGTGTGGTGTCAAACGCTGGCTGGCTCCTCCCAATGTCCTATCTAGGTCATATGTGCCTTAATCTCTAATCCTAAACTGTGGGTTTCTTTTCACACGCTTTCTTTTCAAGTTCAACTTGGACCTATAGATTTCAAAATAAAAATAGCTGATTTAAGGTATAAAACCATTGTCGCTTATTTTGCTGATACACCACTGATATGCTAGCTATTTTGCAATCAATGTTTATGAAAGGCTTCTTGTGCATATTATTTTATTTTAAAGGAATTTCTTCCATGAACCCAAAATAACCTCAGAACAAAACATAAACCAACTCATATTCCATGAAAGCGTACTGAATTAATTTTAATGGAAAGATGGCAAAATGACCAATATACTTTGTCGAGGCAGATAGACACTTGCACTATATCCATATTTTGGCCGATTTCCTTTCATTGTTTCATTTGCTGAAAAAACACAAACTTGGGTAAACACAAATCGTGTCTATTGAGTTATATACAGAAAGTGAAGACTTTCTCAAACACAAAAGTTCCGTATTAATACTTGAAAACACTACGCATTCGGCATTGCCCATAATTACTCACCGCGAAAGGACGTTATACCAGGGAACAGTTCAACCGAAGCAGGCTAACTACCTGTTCTCAATACAGAACCATAAACATTGAATCGCCGTCTGAAAATCAGCTGACAATTCCATTCCAACAGCGTAACAGTCGTAAAACTGGTTTTGTTTCCACGCGCATTATACTATTAAATACGGTTTCTTTGACGACAGCACCTGCTGAACTTCTGAAGATTACCGACGTCTGAGAGAAAATAATGTATTTATAACGTGTTGCAGTTCTTGTAAAACTAGAAACGCTCTCGGTGTGTTTATTATTTTGGTCATTTTAAAATTATGCGTCGCTACAGCAGCTTTTATTCGTATTCCGTGTATTATGTTTAAAGTAATAACGTTACCACATATAAACGAACAGGCCTACCAGCTCACCGATTGTTGCAGTAATAGCTTATGTCGTGAATGATAATAAAATTACTTTGGACTCCAAGCAAAAAGTGTTTTTTTTTTTTGTGTAATTCTAAAATATATCGTCTGTCTCTCCAATGCCAGAGTAGAATTAGAGCAATGCATTAGTTTCGGATCTCACGGGAAAGGCGAAAAAATACGCCGCAGCTGTATTCACTACCCTTCACCAACCCAGTTTTAATTTCAGTTCTGTTTCTAAGCGATGCGTCACGGGCAGGACCGCAGCATCCATCTAGCCCGTTTGTATTACACATCGGTTTATTTTAAAACCATGCTTTATTTTTAAAACATGGGATACTAAATTAAAATGCTCTTAAACATTTTACAGAAAGTTGTAATTCAGCTAAGATATATTTAATTATCTGTATTTGATCGGATTTTTATTCCATTTGCTGTTATCGTTTTTAAAACAGTAGTTGAACCGATGCACATCGACACATTTTAATATTCTATCAGTCGAGATGTTTGTGGTTACGCGTCTTACCCGTTCGTCCATCTCTGTGCTGTCGAGTGCTGCTTTGTCGGCATCGCCGCCAGTATCCACAGCCATGGTCGCGGAGAAGGTAGAAAACGAAGGTGGGGACGACGTGGACCCTGGCCCGGGCGCAGACAGATGTGCGAGCATTAACACTTCGAATGCCACGATTGGTATTCCCGCCAAACGTTCCTTTTACTGCAACCTACCGTTTAAAGGCTATATATGAAGGGGGTAACGACAACAAGCAATTATCATCTTCCCAATACATGATCCATTACGATTACGATTGTGACGGTATTTTTTCGAGAAGGGACTTTAAACCGGGTTCAGGTTGATGGTGGTACCTAAATATATGCCTCTATTAAGAGTGCATGGATGTGCCAGTCCTGCGCAGTATCGCGTTTCCTGACTGGTAGATTTGCTGTATTTTTTGTCTCTGCTGAGGGCCAAGTTCCTGACTCCAAAGTAGGTCTATTGTCTGTGACTAGCTTTATCCAGCAGCTAACCAATACGATAAGTGCCTTTAATTTTTGTGTAAAACATCACCTATTGCAGATACTATTTATTTGTATATGTTTGGCGAATAACAAACATGATGTAATGCGAATTTAATGTGCAATTGTTGTTGAACTCACATGGTTTTAAATGTGTTCTGCATTCAAGATCACAGAAAAAAAAACACTCAATGCAACATTGTGACCAATCACATCGGTTAACTGTTTTCTCAATCACCAGCTGTACAGCCATAATATAATAATGAATAATAATAACAAAAAAACCTCTGACAGGAAGGTCAGTGAATGAAGCCGGAGCTCCAGAGAAGCTTATTAAGACTGGGATCATTAGGAGAAACACATTAAACAGGAGAGAGGAAATGAACAGCAAGATCCAGGGAAAATAGTGTCAAAAACAGTTCAGAAAAACTAAAGGGACAGAAAGCTACATTGCTGAGTACACCATCCCTCCTGTTGTAACGCGACGTATCCTCTGCTAATATTAAACCCAAGGGAACTGGCCTTCACGCCTCTCAATTTCCTCTCTCATTTAATTTTCATATTTTAAGCTTAAGGGTTGTTTAATCCGGCTGTGGGGAACCCTTGAGGTCCCAAGTGTCAGGGTTTTCACTTCTTAATTGTTATTAACCGTCATCACACATAATAACCTACCATTGACCCACAGTGCCCGTCAGTGTCCATCATCAACCATCAGAACCTATCAGTGGATGTCAGTATCCATCATCACACATCAGAACCTATTATTGACGATCAGTGCCCGTCAGTACCCAACATCACACATCAGAACTGATTATTGACAATCAGTGCCCGTCAGTATCCATCATCACCCATCAGAACTGATTTTTTACAATCAGTGCCCGTCAGTACCCAACATCACACATCAGTATCCATCGTCACACATCAGAACATATCATTTCCCATCATCACCCTTCATTATCCATCATCACCCGTCAGTATCCATATCGTTTTCCTTCCGTTATCGTTACCTGTATCCTTTTCACGTACAGTTCAAGTTGTGTGGGATAATTAAGCTTAAAATATGAAAACGAGAGAGGAATTTGAGAGGCTTGAAGGCCAGTACCCTCGTGTTGAATATTAGCAGAGGATACGTCATGTTACAACAGGAGGGATGGTATACTCAGCAATGCATGTGGTAACTAAACAAGGAAACCCAGGAAAAGTTTTGTTTCTCTATTCTACGTTGTGTGTATGTTGTGTGTATGTTGTGTGTATGATGTTGACCTTTCAGCTAATGAAACCTTAGGCAAGGGTGCATGTCCCAGTCCCAGGAAAAATAAAGCTACTTTAGCCTGAAATGTTACAGTAAACATAGGGCGTAGTGTGAAGGAATAAATCGTAAGATATTAGATCTGTATAAGTCTATCTGCTAACTAAATAAAACAATAAAATGTACTCAATTTGCAGTTACATACTTCGGCCACACAGAGGCGCTTTGTTACCGATATGTGACTGCGTGTGGTGATGGGGGTAGGGGTTCCACGCGTCTACTTCTATATTTAATTTACTTAAATTATGCTTCATTTTGGCAATTTTTGAAATGTATTTCATGAGGCAAAACTGATCGCTAGAACTATAAACCAAGCTATGAAACAACCACAATCCTAATACATTACTTGCGTAATTGCATTATGAATCGACAAAAAATAATCTCCCTTTCATATTGTCCAATTATAAGTGCAATGCTTGAAAATTCTTTACACAGTTTTCCCCATCCACCTCGAATAACCGTTTAAAAATTGCTATATGAAGCACAAGAGTAAAACGTGTTTGGGAAGAAAATAGAAAGATCCCACCCTTATTAAAATGTTATATTTGGGGGCGGGTTGGTGATGGATGATAAGGTTTATGACTAGACAAGGATTAAAATAAAGGGAGGATGAGACACGAGGTAGGGCGTCGTCTAAAACAGACCACATACTGCAGTTCCTTGCTGGATGTGAAAGCCGTAACGTTACACCTTAGAAGCAGTAGAAGTCATTGCCACGACGTTGACAAATTCAGGCTGGACCTCACAGCTGATAACCATCCTATGGTATTCTTCTGTACAAGATGGCGGTATCGAGCATGGAAAATGACGGAATAGTGAGTATAAAAAACAATGAAACTACGTTATGATCAAATTTTCTTTTCATATCAACGCTTTAGTTAATAGTTATTGCATTTGCTGCGATCTGTGGATATGTGTTATTTACTTAATTCAAATTAACTAATTATGTGCTGCATCAGATGTCTTAAGGAAAATACTAAGCAATATTGTACCTTATGCAAACTCGGGGCCGTAAAGAGTCCATAGTCTAAGGTGTGTGTATAACTCACTCACGTCCTGTGGCTACGGACGACACGTTGGCATGGCGTTGATGGCAAAGCCCCATCTCCTGGTTTTTAATTTACGCTTCACCCAGAGCGTCAAGGCACGATAAATAACTCCTTTCTCATAGAATGTAACTAATGTTTTGTTGGATTCTGTGTCCGAATTCTTCAGTTGTGTCCAACCTCGCCTATTGTTGTTGATAGGCTATATGCGTGGCTCGCGAAATGTGTGAGATCGTTACAACGTTAAACAGCACTTAAATTCCTTTTATTTATGCGAAATAATGTTTTCATAAATCCAACCCGTGGTGCCTTCTTTCTCTGTGTGTACAATAAGAATACTGAAGATGAACATCTTAACAATTCATTCGACAACCCTGGTCTAATCTCCCCTGACAGAGAAGAGACAACGCGTCTGCTGGTAATTTTTCTCGGCGTTGCTTTATAATTATTAAACCGTGTTTCATTCACTCTGCATGCGGTTGTATACTTTTGAGTGTTCACTGCAAACGTCTCGTTTTTATTTTAGACTGTTCCGTTTAGTGGTCGCATACGAGGTGGAATGAGGCCGGGGAAGAAGGTCATTGTGATGGGGATTGTGGACCACGAGCCTAAAAGGTAAATCTCCCGACAGGCCACAATGATCTTTATTGTGTTTTCTTTGTACGATTATGGTTCTTTTTACTACGATTAACGAGTAGGCGAATGCATTTTATTTTCGAGGTTTAGTAAGTTTTACTAATTATTCTTTTATCAGACCGGGGTGTGCCCCTTATCTGACCACGTGCTTCATACCTGAAATTCAAAGGCCTGTAATGTGTCTGTTAATTTAATTTGTCAATAAATTAAAGCATTCCTGACATTGAGTCTGAATCAATAGATTATGAGAAAATAAGACGTGAAATAACTGAAACTCAGAAAAACAGCCTGGTATTAGCAACTTAAGTTAAAAATGTTTGGTTAAATATATTAATAATGGAAAAGTTTATGTACACATTTTGAAAAAATTAGACAAAATGGTGTGTATGTAAAAATGATTTTACCAAATGGCGCCAAATAGAGAGATATCTGCACTAACGAGCAGCACAAGTGGGATCCGGTGTGTGGAAGAGTGCTTTCTTCATTGTTGTCTCCAAGCCTGAAAAATGTGCTACGCCGCTAATAAATACTTGATAGTTTTTATTTATTTAATTAATTTATTAATTCATTTATTAGCATTATGCAGTGACCCTATTCATCTCCTACCACTGTTCATCACCAACAAAACCAGTAAATCTTTGTGTTCTATGAAACTCCAAAGCTGGAATGTGGCAGGGTGATCTGTGATCTGTGTTCTGTAAACAAATAGCCACCAGGAAGCTGTCTCAGACACTCACTTCCTGTTCTCGCTCCACTTGCGCTTTTCGGTCCGTGCAGCTTTTCCGTCAGCCTGACGTGCGGCCGAGGGACGGAGGGCCAGCCGCCCACCGACGTGGCCCTGGAGCTGTGTGCCCGGTTTGCGGACCGACAGTTCCTGCGGAGGGCGTGCGTGGCTGGGAAGTGGAGCAGAGAGGAGGTGCCCATTCCGTACTTCCCCTTCATCCAGGACCAGCCATTTCGGGTACTACTAGTTTACTAGTTTAAAGCATGAAAATCCATTGCCTCCCTTTTCCATAGAGATTAGTTCAGTTACCCTTGCCTGTCTCTCCCGTTTTTTTTAAACCAAGGATGAAATTTGTTATTTAGTTGTCTTCTATTGATTTCAGGCATTTTTTTTGCATTCAGTAGCCATCACACAGACACCCCCTCCCCAGCACACACATACTTATTTGCAGTAATATTGAGCTTTTCCCCTTAATATAATTTACAGTACCTTATTATATTATGTCATGTGACATTTACTACCAAACATTGGTCATGCGTGGCACACCCATGAATCAGAAACGGCCATCGGTTATCAGCCTTGTCTGGTTTAACAAAGGAAACACTTTCTTTGTTTTTAATCCATGCAGATGGAGATTCACTGTGAACACCAGCGGTTTCGGGTGTTTGTCGACGGTCACCCACTCTTCGATTTCTACCACCGTGTGTGGTCTCTGCCAGACATCGACACCATGAGGATAAACGGGAGCCTGGAGATAACCAAGCTGGGTTAACCTGGCCCCTGAGAGAGGGGCTTGGCTCCCCTGGGCAGCCAGGGGGCACCGTCACCCCCCGCTGCCACAGTGATGAGGTCCCCCCTCCGTGGCTCTGCGCCCGTCCCTTTGTTTGTGATGCTAGCCATCAGAGTCCACTGCTTGAATCTACCATAGATATTTCCGATCCAGGCACGGCAGATAGTTGAATGTTATCAACATGCCATGTCTCAGTCTAACCTGTTTAACCTGTTCTGATTGGTCAGGGAAGTCGCAGATAGAAGTTTCCTGTGTCCTCATTATGTAAAGAAGACACAGCAAAATGACAGAAACAGAATCCGTTTTGTTTAAATGAAGCAATAGGCTCTCAGGAATAATATTATATCGATATGTTTATTTATGTTTTAAGCGACAACGTGTTGAAATTATAGGTTGTCGTTTTCGATGGCAAATTGCATTTTAATGCGTTGACTACCAAGGACGGTGAGCTTAATGTCCTTAATATCAGCATCACAATTAATAATAATCATGATTGTCAGGTCTCTTAAGGATGTAGCAGCTTTTCAATTCAAACTTTTTGTAGATAAGAAGTTTCTTTTAACCATTATTAAGTGTACATTAATCATTATTGTTCATCGCAGCTATGAATTTAATGTAGATATTAAACAATTTGCACTAAAATACAGACTACATGCTAGTAAGTAGAATGTACTATAGACAGAACTGTGTTAAAAGAAGTAACAGAGGTGAGAAGATGGCTTGTTCAGACGGTCTTTGACCTGGATCATTTGAACATGTCATGCTCAAACTCTATAGATTCAAAAAGGTGGTAGAAAAGGGTGTAGCTCTTTTCTGGCAAGACTGGGGGCTCCTCTCTCCGGCTGCTTCGCCGGAAGCCCAATGTAGGAAAACACAAAAGTGGAGTTTCCCCCGGGAAAATGTGGACCTCTGTCATGACCTGTAGCTGCAAGGATGGGGTCAGTTATTTATAGGCTGTGCAAACGTGGGAGGGGCATTGATTGTCAATCTTGATCATTTGCATATTGGTGCTCTGTTTGGAATAATCCTCCTGGTTATTAATCCTGTATGGGAAAATAATCCAAATTTACCCTGTGATTAAGTAATCTAATTTATGTGGTTTTTTTTGTATATGAATGTCGAAATTATGTGTACAGGCATACACATCCAACAATGAAACTGACAGGTAAAATAACTGTCGCTGTGATGCCTTGAGTTGCCATAAAGTTAGATGTGTTAAAGCAAAGCAAAGGGCTACACACACCGGTCCCTTTCTGTGTCTTTTCCATTGGAGGGATCCACTATGTTTCAGTTTTAGCCAGTCTTCCAGAGTGCGTTAAAATGTTGTGTTTTGTGGGGTTTATTTTCTTTGTTGTTCTCACCTCACAGCAGAAGAAATTATCATGCTCAAAAGTGTGACCAGGTCCTTGTTAGCCTCTCCATCAGTCAGCCACAGTGGTCTTAAAGCTAAGTACTGTCTGCCATTTTGCTGGTCATTAGGTATGTCATCTTCTTTGTTATATATTTTAATTGCAACCATTTTGGATGGTGTATTCATGTTCTACAGATATATTGATTGCTGACAGAATTCCTTCAGAAAGGACCTGCTGGCGGTTCAGTATTACAGTACAGTATGTGCTTGCATTAACAGATCAGGTTTGGCTGGAGAGCTGTCCTTTCTGAACACAGTCCTCGGCCTTGGCCTTCCGGTGCTCACCCTTAAAGTTCTTCCTTGGCTTCGATAGAGGAGCGAATGTTGTGACGTTTTCACCTGCTAGAATATTTTCCCCCTGGTATTAAAATTAAATGAACTGTTACTGAAACCACAAAAAATTGGGCCTTGAAAGTGGGATCTGATCGGTTCTTGGCGAATGTCACTGTTCCTGATCGTAACTAAGTGTGGCCATGCCTTTCGGAATCGATGTGCACTTCTTGAACATGTGGTCTGGTTCTGACAAAATTAAAAAAGTAGCTGTCACAGTGAAACCTGAAGGGCTATCAGAAAGTGTTGTCAGTACTGCACCGACTCACAAATCAACTGCTACTTAGAGTGGATAACAATTAGGCTGTGATTATGATAATGCTATGAGAGTTTCGAATAACTTTGTTAAACCTGATGTGATGTTAAATTGTGCTGAGCTGCAGTGTAAATTGTAACACAAATCAAAGTAATGTTCTTTATGGTGTAACTAATAAGGAATAGCTGTGTTGTGTTATGGTAGGAGTTTTGTCTGTCTATAAAATGTTTTTTACGTATGACACATAAATACCTGTACAATCTATGACGAAGGCTGTCACCTGCAGTGCATGGAATGTGAGTTTGTAAAAAGAAAGCAGGTTTTTTAAATGCAAGAATGAGAAGTTGACAATCTTATTCTGACCAAATTCTTTCGCAGATCTACTTGATTAAGAATTAAAAGCACTTAAGAAACTAATCTAAGAACTGGTAGCTGATAAATCTTTCATCATGAGGGCTTTCATCACTTTCATCTTGAGGGATTTCCCCCTTTCATTATAAGGGGGATATCATCTCTTACATCATGAGCTCTTCCTGGGCTCCTCCCACATCAATCAATCAATCAATTTTATTTTTTATACAGCGCTTTTCACATGTTGCCATGTCACAAAGACGCTTTACATAGAAAAAGATACAGTATGTCCCAGGTCTGACCCCCCAAAAGCATGCCAGTGGCAACAGTGGCAAGGAAAAACTCCCTAGGCTGGCAGGAAGAAACCTTGAGAGGAACCCTGTTTAGTAAACTAGCTGTTCCCCTTTCCCTGTTTAACCCACATCACTAGGTAAACAGCCAGGCCTTCTGTGCAGAGAGCAGGTAAACTAGTCATTCCCCTTTCCCTACTGTGTGAAATTAAATCCTGAATTAACTTTCTTCTGAAAGTTTCTTTTTCTTACTCACTTTTTAAAGCATACATCAGAAGCTCACAAGCTTCCAGTTGTACAAAGCTAGCATCGAAGAACATTGTATAGCATTGTATTTGTTTTTTAGCTACTCACTCAAATATTGTTATTCCAGTTTAAATGTTTTATTTATTTATTTTTTATTTAAAAAAAAACAAAAAACTAATTTACAAACTAATAAACGTATCATCTCTGAACGTTGCCACAGGCTTGCCTGAAATTAACCCAATAGATCTCAGCTTTTATACATCTTACACAATAAAAATTGTTGTTACACAATTGTTCCCTACTGCAACATCCCTCTGGTCATACAAAGACACTACTCAAAGGATTGAAGGGTAACACCCTTACTTAGCTGACAACCTTATTCAGGGACACTTGGATGCATCTCACTTTTGCACTTCGCACATGTGGTGTGCGGCTGAATATTTACCAGCAGTTCACCATAAAGTTCAAGTGTGGGAATTACAAGAACTAATTGTTCATTGGCCGTTGTTGGCTTGAGATCTGAGAATGACTCGCAGTTCAGCCAGTCAGCGAGTCTCACTGAGTTGGACAGAGGTGGCCTTTAATTGCCTTTGTCTGTGGTCACATGACCGACATTTTGGGGTTTGTAGTTGTATCATACAGACCGTACTACACATTACCCATTTTCTCTTTAGGAATAAATAGCCTGCTTAAATGGAACTTTGTGTTGGCTAGGTTCACAAAAGCAGACCGACACTCACCTAGTTCCTGATATTAACAATAAGTTGAACGAGATATACTGCCTGTGGGGAAAAAGGAGAATCATCACAGAGAAAGGCATATGACATTGGCTCCTTTACTGTGATGATACAACAGTATTTATGGATAATGAAATACAATAATTTTTTGTTGTAGTCAGCTTTTCTGCCCTTTCTTCTCCCCTCTTGGATCAATTCTTCCTCTGGGTGTCCGTACAGACAAGTGACAATCCAAGCATTGAGAACCATGCGATGCTATTGAGTTGATCTCCACAGTGAGGCAGAAAATACACTGTTATTGTGCATTTATTCACTATTCAGCACTCAACTGTTTTTCTTTGTTAGAACAAGGAAGCTTTCAAATGAGGAAGGCCATTGTTACAATCATTGAGTCGCAAAGAATGCTGCTTGCTCGGTAGATACCATCGTCCAGAGAGAATATTTTCCACCCCCTTCCTGAGCTGAGTATTTACTAAAGCAGTCTGAGTTAGGCGCCCCTCGCGGGTTACGCACCTTGCTGGGATTTGAGCCAACAATCTTCCAACTCTAATATTATCAGTCATACTTACCAATCGATCAATCAACATTTATTTTGTTAAATAGAATTGAATTTGTCGCAAAGTGTTGAACAGGTTGACCAGAAAACCCACAGCCAATCGGGTGTACCTTATAGTGAGGGTGTACTGTGAAGCTACATTATTCGTTATAGTATTATGTGTACATGCTGCAATGACCTGAAAATAAAACATTTAATTGTAATAAATACAGATAGATTATAATAATACATAATTACAATATGAGTGTTTTAGTTATTTATTAACATATAGGTATATTTGCCTGCTATTAACCTTCATTGCTTTATCGTCAATTGGAGTTATTGAATTATTCGAGGTTCAGTGTACATAATTAGGATGTTTTGTTATACTTATTGATTAAATTGCATTCACAATGCCTAATGTCTGACCAATGCAATCATTTTCCAAGGCAGACTCTCGGGGAGAAAAGAAAACATTAGTTACGGAAATCGGACGGGTCTAGACACTTTAAAGGAAAAAAAAAAACTTTACGGAAATCGAACAGGTCTGGGGGCTTATTTATAAACGTTGCGTACGCTAGTTTCTTAGCAAACTTTGGGATTTATAAAAAAACAAATTTGACGTGAGAACGTGCGGTCCTCCACGCACACTTTAACTCATGCGTACGCACAAAAATGTGTTCATCCGTTGGCAGAAGGCTGAATCTCGAGAAAAACTTTCAAATTGGTAAAATCGTGAAAAATAAATCCAAATAGAACCTCTCACGTTTTACATAAGAGTTCGCTGGAGTGCACACAAAAACACGATTTTTGATAAATAGCCAACAAACGGAGATTTTTGCAAAATAACCGCTAAAATATATTGTAGTTTAATCGGAAATTTAATTGGATCTTTAATTATTAAACACCTCTTGCATGTTATGAAATTTATTGTCATAAATAATAAGGTGAACAGGAGTACAAATTACGTTTAAACTGATGCTGTTGCCTCAGTCTGGCAGATACGAGTGCACAGTTTCATATATGTTATCACATGTTAGTTGCACATAACTGTCAATGTGATAATGGCCCTGTCATTGTCAATAACAATCAGTGCAATTATCACACCTTAAAATGTTATGAAATTGGGTAGCTTTCACAATAAAATGGGTGGGTATATAAAGGCATGCAATTGCAATGTGTAATGACACACAATGGCTGCTTTGGCACTGTTGGAAGATTTAGCGAATGGAAGAATTCGGAGAGAGCAAATATTCAGAGACCAGCGGGATTTACTGGCCAATGATGATGAGCGGCTTATGAGCTGGTTCTGATTACAAAGAGCTATGATCTTGGATCTCTGTGCTGTAGTGGGCCCAGATTTACAGAGAAGCACCCGCAGAAACCAACCCGTGTCTGTACCACTGACAACCCTCAGAGTTCTAGCAACAGGCACTTTTCAAAGGGAATTGGCTGACAGGTCAGGGATCTCTCAGACAACCTTAAACTACGTTGTGCCAGATGTGGTAGGAGGTATAATTGGATTGACGCCCCTCTACATAAAGTTTCCTTACATGGTGGGTGAACAGGCAAATAAAAAAGTGCAATTTAAAGCAAAGTCCAGTTTCCCAAATGTAATCGGAGCTATTGACTGCACTCATGTTGCTATAAGGGCACCGAGTGAGAATTAATTTGCTTTCATTAATCGAAAGCATTATCAGTCCATTAATGTCCAAATCACATGTGATTACGGATATGGTATTAACTAATCACAATTTCCCCCATGGGGAATAAATAAAGTACTACTAATACTACTAACTAATGTAGTGGCTCGTTAGCCTGGGTCAACCCATGACTCCTGCATTTGGAGGAACAGCGGTGTTAGGCGCAGACTTGAGGACGGAGCAGTGCGTGATGGCTGGCTTCTAGCTATGGCGTAATCGAGACATTCTACATCAACTGCAATTTTCCCCACTGCGGTGCCTAATTCAATAACCTTGCAGGCGACAGTGGTTATCCCCTCAAACGGTGGCTGCTCACCCCGTTCGCCAACCCACAGAGCGCAGAGGAGAGGAACTACAACTACATTGCCATGCACGCGCTGTTGTGGAGCGCACCATTGGGCTTCTGAAGGGAAGATGGCGCTGCCTCAGTTCGTCAGTCGGAAAGCTTTTTTAAAAAGTCTGCGACATCGTGAGGGCGTGTGCTGTGCTACATAATGCGGCACAGTTAAGGATTGTGGCTTGTCACTGTAGGTTGTGTTGGCCCCGACCCCGACCCCGACCCCGACCCCTAACCCCATGCGTTCGAACCAAACGCAGCTGCCATGCACCAGCGTGTGGATGTGATGCGTCGCTTGTAAGAACAAGGTATGAAAACATAACACTATTTATTAAGTAATTATTTCAATGTACAACTTATATCACACAAAACGTTTTGATCTCCTTCAATTCCATGGCAACCTCATAAGTAGCGTTGATGGTGTCTCTTTGCGTCTGCAGGACCGCATCTGTGAGGACACGGCCACTGGAGGCTTGAGTTCCTCGAGGTGCTGTGGAGATGCCGGGCCTAGGCGCACTCAGCTCCTCCTCAGTTGCAGCACCACCAACTCCACTGGAACACGCAGCGACTAAAACTTCAATTTCACACTTGATTAAATTACTTTTTTTAGGTTTTCTGTTGGGATTTGCGCCATTGCAGTCATGTAGTCAGTATCGATTAATAATAATTTGGGGCGTTTCAGTGAGCATGTATGGGCAATTATGGGCGAGACGGTCGCACTCGTGCGCTAAATTTCGAGTAGATTGTGATATATAAAGGAAAACCAGCGTGGGATGTGCGTGAGCACTGTTTTATAAATCCGAATATTTTTGTGCGTACGCAACATTTTCAAGTGAATTTTACGCATAGTTTTATAAATGACCCCCTTGTTATGTTTTTGGAGTTTTGAATGTTCGATGTTACAGGGGTGACGTAATAGTCACGTTTGGGATCCGCCCCCGTCCAAATACCCAGGGTTTTGTAATAATCATTGTTAATTTCGTCCATCACGTATCACGATTAACAAGACTGTTGATTTCATTATCTACTCTAATGAAACCGTCCCTATAATATGATACATTTAGCCTATTCATTCCCTCATCCGAATATGCAGCGTCCTGTTGTTAGGGTACGTACCCATGTTAGGGTAGTTTTCTTTCTATATGCACTCGAAGAAACGGACTATGATTAAATCTATAAAGAGCCAGGGGTCTTCAACGTTTTTCTACGAGTTCAAATCGCTTTCTACGAGTACAACTCTTTTTGTCTTTTTCTTGACGTAAAATCACTTCCATAAGTCAGCTGACCTGTTTCTTTTATCGTGTAGACAGTATTTGAAATACACAGCAATACACTTTAAATGGCAACCAAACGAACTAATATACCTATTATACTTATTTGGGATTAGGAGATTATATACAATATTGTCATATA
Organism: Hiodon alosoides; assembly: GCA_025775065.1. Lineage (NCBI taxonomy): Eukaryota > Metazoa > Chordata > Actinopteri > Hiodontiformes > Hiodontidae > Hiodon > Hiodon alosoides. Next base: position 21,381 of record JAOYSI010056525.1, read on the forward strand.
TACAAAATTTAATTAAACGTAAACGCTTTTGTTTTTTTTTCAACACAAACCTGAACTGGAAAATTCAAAATAATGTTCAGAAGGGCCATTCAAAGGCCATTCACGCAGTGTGCGTGTGTGTAGTTATATTCACGTAATTATAAAGTAAGATATACATATATATTAGGCTACACTTCTTTTTAAATGCACTTACTCGTTTCACCAAAAATAATGTCCCAAAGCGTGTTCCCACCCTGCACTCTCCATTTTCTCAATATCTCCGCTGTTTAACATAATACCAGTTATCTCCTGTTGGTTTTCTTTTCTCCTCCTTCTTCTAAATTCTTTATCTTGTGATTCTTGTCTTGTTATATTTGTAAAATTGTCAAATCAGCGAATACATAAATCCGCTGGTCTTTTGCCCTTCCTTCCTCTTAGTAAGTTGAAGGGGTCATTGGCATTCGAGATGGTTTGTGGTTTGAAATGTCCAACGATGGTTCTGAGGGTGACCCTGTACGAGTCGCATCTCTAGTCTATATCTCCATGGTGGATTCTGTAGGCTACTTTCCCGACACATAGATGGGATAACGAATCAGGGCGGAAGCAATGACGTCGGCATAGCAACCCTTTCTCCTGACTGCTGGCTGCGCTTGTACCGAAAAGACTGATACAGGTGCTACGACCCAGGAAGAAATTTTTTAGTTTGTCACTTCTATTACGAGACATTTCTATTAGTTAACATTGTCTGCCATCATAATAGCACACTTTAATATTAGAGTTAATTACAGTAATATCAGTTTTACAATATTACTTACGGTTTGATGTGTAGGACTTGGCACAAAGTGATCCCCAACATATTGCAGCGACCGGAAGAAGCGGTCGCTCTGTTGTGTGCCGTTAGCTGCTAGCTAGTTAATGAGTTGATTAGCGCAAAGGCTCATTGTTCGTGTTTGTAGCCGTTATTTAATTGTTGTTTTGTTAATGCCTTGTTCCTGTTTGGAGTGTGGTGGTCCTGTTATCTGGGTTTAGTAATTGTGGGGTAATATTACATTTTCTTAGTAATTTAGTTACCATAAATGTGATGTGTTTGTTGTGTAGTGCCGTTTTGTGGCACGCGTTTGGAGTGGCGGTGTTTAATAAAAGCTGACACTTGTGAACAGGAATATTGCGTCCCAGTCTCTTTATCCAAGAAGCTCGCCAAAATATCTAATATATTGTAACGGGGATGGCTAGGAGCGCTTCCCCTGCCAATGGGCTGAAGCCATCCCCGTGGGGGCTGCTGGGAAGCCTGGCCCCCGGACTTTAATTAATTTAAATAGGGTGTTTTACTTTACGGTTCTGATTAGTGTTATTTGATAAATGTGTTGTTTAATCAGTTCCGTGTTAACAATGTGGTAGTTAGAATTCCGTGCCCTCACCACGAATGGGTTTATTTGTGTAGGTAATGGCTCTCTGTGTCTGTTAGATGCTCGTTAGTTCTTAGCACTGCCAGCTCTGCCCTTATCGAGGTGGGTGTTAGCGTATGAGCGAAGTAAAGAGCACGTTTTTCTGTTGATCGGTGTGTGACTCGTTGCTTGGACCTAGCGAAGTAGTAGCACTCTGAGAAAACGCTATAATATCAACAATAGAGAGCATGGGTCAACCAGAGGAGAACTGCGGGACCGGCTTCTCACAGAGAAGCACAGCAAATAAGGCTATAATAATCTCTGATTATATGAAGTTTATTGTCAAGGCAATGAGTTCGCGAGTGTATCCTCTAAATGTAGTTCGGCCTGGCATACAGGCGCAATAGTCTGTTCAGGTGAAACCCCTAAATCTAAAACTAAATTCGGATTAGAATTTGTATAAGAATCGCCGGGAAATTGTTTGATGTTATAAAGTTACGATACAGTGGGAAGGATTTGGCGTCTGAGGTGTCATCGAGAACTTTCGCCTTCGTTGTTATTTATCATTATTTTAAATGAATATCGGAACGTGTATCGCTAACCAGTTACGGTTAATTAATCCTATGTGGACTATTACAATTACAAACTAATAATTTAGTTTAATTTAACTCTAGTTGGCTGAGTTTTGGTTTTAGTGGGAACACCTTCATGGCCACGTGTTCAAACGTACATATATAATGTACAAACACGCACATTTTATTTCCATGGTTCTCTGCACACATGCCTGTTCTGCTCCAGTGTGTCTTGTCTATTTCACTGTCTCTGTGGGTGTGACAGGCCGCTACAGAATGGGCTGTAAACTCTACTGTTACCTGTTCCTCTCCTAACACTTACATTCTCTCTCTCGTTCTCTCTAAGCAACTTGTTGAATATAATTATAAGCAGTGATGGACTTGAGCTTTGCTTCGGGTATTGTTTTTTTATAATTTTTATAATTTTAATCCCAGGCACAGCCTAAGTATGTAAATAGGATATGCACACGATAAAAGGAATGGAGAACCAATGCGTATAGACTACTTTATTACTTATAATTTGAAATATATAAAACGCTCTCAAAAGAATATCCATCAACAGAAATTATTGTTATATCTAGGTAGCTAGGTAGCTGGTTAGGTGCATAATCTCAACGCATTATATATTTCTAACAAAAGTGTTGAACAATGACATGGCTAATAAAACTAGCTTGCAAAACGTGCTGTATTCCATGTCTTATCGAGCAATGGAATACATTCGAATAGGGCTACAATAAAACCAAATAATATCTTGCACTCTACGGTCTGCTAACTGACATCTCGATTGCCGCGTTATTGTTACTAGGCAACGAGGACGCCTTATTACACCTGCTGCACTGCGGCACCGGAAGAGAACTGATTCCACTCCAACTAGCCGGCCTCCCGCCCACGACTCGTTGATTCGGCATTGAGAAATATTTATCTGTCCTTAAAAGCTATTCCGTCTCCATGGGCTATTCTGACTGCACCGTTTGACAGCCGATCAACGTCCTGCTATCGAATTGTTTTAGGGAAGGGGATTGCGTTTAGTTTGCTGCAGAGCAGTTCCAGACCAGAAGTGCTTGTGATGCAGTTTGTAACTGCACTTGCTAGCTAAATTATCGAAAACAGCTATCCAGCCAACGTCGCACTGGAATATAAATAATATTTTGAGAAAAAAAAACGGTCATATATGTTTTTTGTTTTTATCAGTATTCATTTATTTAGATTATGCATCTTTAAGAAGAGGAACGTCCCGAATGAAGATACATATTGTTAACATTTGCGAAGTGTGACGGTAATTATTATTGCGTATCAGTTAGTTTGTTATGGTCATAAAACAGTAATATAACGGT
>JAOYSI010056536.1:7718-19202 GCA_025775065.1 Hiodon alosoides
CCCGGTAGAGCTGCACGGGCAGCCTCCCGGGGGGGGCATCCTTACCAGATGCCTGAACCACCTCAACTGAGCTCCTCACCCTATCCCGAAGGGTGAGTCCAGCAACTCTGCGGAGGAACCTAATTTCCGCCGCTTGTACCCACGATCTCAACGTTGGGAGGCAGATTGACGTGTAAACCGCGAGCTTTGTCCGAGGACTCAGCTCCCGTTTTACCACCACGACCAATACAGCGCTCGCAATACTGCAGACGCTGTAGTGATCCGCCTGTCAATCTCACACTCCCCCATTCCATCACGCGTGAACAAAAACCTGAGCTATTAAACTCCTCCACTAAGGGCAGCTGCTTCCCCCTAACCTGGAGTGAGCTTTCCACTGATGGGGCAAACAGCACATCATCATCTGCAAATAGCAGCGATGCCACCTCCAAGCCCCCAAACTGGATACTTTCCCTACCTCGGCTGTGCCTTGATATCCTTTCCATGAAAATCACAAACAGGAGTGGAGACAAGACGCACCCTTGGCGGAGTCCAACACCCACCTTGAAAGTTTTTGACTTAACAACGAGAATATGGACGCAGCTCTCACTCTGGGAGTGAATGGACCGGATGGCATGCATAAGCACCCCATACTCCCACAACACCTCCCACAAAACATCCCGGGGGAACACTGTCATGTGCCTTCTCCAACTCCACAAAACACATATAGACTGGATTAGCATGTTCCCATGCCCCCTCAAACATCTCCGAAAGTGCAAAGAGCAGGTCCGTTGTTCCACGTGAGGTTCAACTAACGGACAAAGTCTCCTCTTCTCAAATGAATGTGTTCAGCTATTTCAGCCACACTTGCTGCTTACTGACAGAGGTGGGACCAAATCACTCTGCTGCAAGTCACAAGCCCCAAGTCTTCACCTATGAGTCTGAAGTAAAGTTTAGCTTTCCATAAAGCATTCCTCTGATCAACAGGAGCACAGATGTTTTCCACAAATGATTTCATTAATAAGGTCTTTTTTCCACGTCGACATCAAAAAAATCACACTGCAAAGCAGCCGATGAATGATCCCCTTTGCACAACACAACAATTGATACCAAAAAAAACTCCTTTTTCAGTTAATTACAACAGAGCACATTTATCGTCTGAGAGGGATGCAGCAGCAAGACCAGGAAGAAAAAAAAAACTAAATGATTTTGAGCCAACACCGGGGATGACCTTTTCCTGTTTTTCAATCTCATTTACTGTGTGAGTGGAGAGTGGACTGAGCATGCTCCGTGGAGCCGTGCCATACAGTGAGTCATCTGGGAAAAGCAGAGATTTATTGGCGCAGGGAGCTTCAGCTGTATCGAGACATGGAGGCCGATTTTGCTTGATTAAGTTGACCCAGTGTGATTGCATTCCGAGGAAATCCGCTTGGTTTGAACGGCCTATCCCCCGCTCAAACACCCACCCCGCAAAGTTATCTTAAATGAATAAATATGTACAAGCTTTGGAATGATTGAAGTAAGTTTGCTGGTATGTCTTGAAATATAAACAGTCTTGTGCTAAAGGAGCTCCACATTTCCTCCACCATGTCATGGAGGGGGTGGGAGGCATTGTCCATAATGGCCCACAGTTTGGACAGTGCCCTTGCCTCTGCCACCTCCTCCAGGGTGATTAAACCACAGCACAGAGCCGGCCTTCCTGATCAGTTTGTTGATCCAGTTAGCGTCCCCCATCTTGATGTTGGTGCCCCAGCGCACCCCAGCGTAGAAAATGGCACTAGTCACTACAGACTGGTAGAAAGTGTGCAGTAGTGAGCCTGCTCTGTCCCTTCTTATACAGGGCCATGGTGTTCACCGCCCACTCCAGCCTGTTGTCCAAGTAGACTCCCTGACCTTGTAGGTCCCGACCATCTCAACATCCATCCCCTGGATGTGGACAGGGATCGAGGGGGCCCTAGTCCTCCGGAAGTCCATCACCATCTCCTTCGTCTTAGTGATGTTGAGCACCAGATGGTTTCTCACGCACCATCCCACAAAGTCGTCCACCAGGCCCCTATACTCCTCCTCCTGACCATCCCTGATACACCCCATAATAGCAGAGTCATCAGAGAACGTCTGCAAACTATTTACAAAGCAACCTTTTCCATTTGTACACGTATCAATGCCTAAGAATAAAATTACGAATTTCACCAATTAAAAAAAATATAACCCTTTAGTGAAACTAAAACTATCTTTACATTTCAGAGATGCTGTAGCCAGAACACAAGCTCTGCAAGTGTAAAACCTTTAAGAGAAATGTTATACAGGTATGTGATTTGCATTATTTGTATTTTAATAGTTTTTGCTTGTCTATGTCTGAGGGCAGAGCAGCTGTGGTAGGGAGCACAGACCCAGGCGGTTGGTTGGTGTGGGTCTTTTGGAAAAAAAATGTTTTATCCTGTATTTGAACATATGCATTAAAATGCCTTTAAACTTACATTCCCTCTGTCATCTTAGCTCTTGGGTGGTGAGTGGGTCAGGTTTGGGGGACTGTCACAGGGAAATTATTTTCCTGTGACGCACACAGCACGAACAAAGTCCTCTGCAAAATGAAACTTATTCATGATTTAATAAACAACACAGAGGGATATCAATTGGAGATGTGCAGACGAGATTGGTTACACACAAATCGCAAAAGCAATTGAGGTTAAGATCGAGGTTGCAATGAAAGTTCCTTTTCTGGGAATTGACTTTGCAGCCTCTCCGTCTCGAGTCAAGTTCCTCACCAGTGTCAGCACAGGTTTTCACTCCTATTTGACCCTGAGGCGCCGCTCTCTTGGCCACAAATGAGGGCAGAGAGACCCAGGCCCCCTCTACACCTTAGGCCAAGGTTTAATTTAAACTAAACTAAAACCAAGAAGGGTGGCCTCTCAGGGATTATCTGGATTTAGCCCATCTATTTGTGGTGCCTTTAATAAAAGACAAAACCCAGGAAGGAGTCGTTGACATTGAGATGAGGTGATCAAAGCTAAGGTTAAGCAATTTCAAAATAAGTTTATATTGAATTTGATTCTGGTATGTTGACAAATCACAGATGAAAATCAACAATGCTTCGAGGAACTAATAGAGTGCAAAAGATTTTGCACGTAGCTCTGTCTGCCAAGGAGCACGGGCATACATTCCCACGGCCATAATGTAGTTTCAAATTACCACTTATTTTATTTAGTAATGCTGATTTGAGAAATATAAAAGCATAAATAACTGAACAAAATAGTGTAACGCAATAATGGGCGAAAGGGGAAGGGACTATCTGCCTACCCCTATACATGTGAGAATGTGCCCATTAATTAGGTAATCAAGGAGTTACCACCTGAACCTGGTCCAAATTGTAAATTACAGTCAAGTACAGGGAATTAAAGAGCTGCAGACTGCGTTCTGCTTGAAGCGAAACTGATTGGGGGTGGGATACAGTCAGTGTGAGAGGGGAAGAGGGGAAGAGGGGAAGAGGGGAAGAGGGGAAGAGGGGAAGAGGGGAAGAGGGGAAGAGGGGAAGAGGGGAAGGCTTCTCTGTGTCAACAAGTCTGCTGTAAGCGTGTTGTGGCTGCTTTGCCCTCAGCTGGAACTGGCTTGTTTAAAACCCAACTCTCAGGACTACCATTTATCTTGATCCAGGCTAGGCCAGAACCCCAGAGACGGTTGTCTTTCTGAGGCTTTTATTTTCGTCTCTGTTGCCCCTCTCTGTCTCTGTCTTGTTTAGATGGTGCCTTCCTCTCAGCGAGCGACTGTAACCAAGAAGCTAGGGTAGGCTCGTCCCTGAACCACTCTGTCTTTAGATATTTACATGGCTTTACAACCTTTCAATAATGCTAAAAAAAATCACCCTTGACTGGCCCAGGAACGAGGTCAAATTTAGTATAAATAGCCCCTAGGCTCGATTAATTAGAGCTTCCATCTCCATTGCCTCAAAGTTTGTTGCTTATGAAAATGAATCATAACAATGTTCAGTTTAAATTGCCCCAAAACTAAACATGTTTAGTTGGATTCTGACTCATCTGGTGTTTTGACATAGCTGGTTAAAAGAGTAGATCTGTCCAAATCAAAGGTGCTTTTAGGTAAGCGTGAAATTTGGGAGTTAGAGGCTTAAAGAGGTTATCTCCTTGGTTAATTCAGGCTTCCCTTTTATCCCTCGTTATTCGGGTAAGATGATGTGTGTGACAGGGGTAATTAGGTGGCAGAGCAAGAAACACAAATGCATGGGCTCTGCTGTTGCATTCACAGGCTGAGAGGGGATATTTTATTGAATAAGCTAAACATACAGCACCTTTAAGCAATATGCTGTGCTCGAGCATCTGTATCTGTAGCAGTCCGCTGGAGAAATGGTCTGGAGTGGGGATTAAAACAACATTTTTTAGAAGTGACGCAGTGAGAAGTGTGTGTAGGCAAGCCTCACAGTCCGATAGCAGGAAGGGGGGCATGGCCACTTCTGAAGCTGACACAGCCCCACAGCAGGAACCACCCTGCACTGAGAAATCCACGGCCTGTTGTGGTTTTCTTTAGAATAACCTTGTTACGTGCTTTATTCTGCGTGGCTCAAACTTCCTGGTAGCTGGAACCAACAACCTTTCGGTCCAGTCATGTTTCTATATGTCACCAGTCCACACTACTATCCAATAGTAAGGCCGCTTTGTGTTTTCAGTGGGATTTTTTTTTCTGGTCTCAACCTATTACTTAATTAACAAATCAAGTTTGACTAAATTGAAATCTGCCCTCAAAATTATCTTTTTTTTTTATGTTGTAGGTCTTTAATTTCTTGATAATTTGTACCTTTAGAAAATTAAAAATCTACAATCAAGTTAACAGGCTATAATTAGCTGTTCAATTTACATTTCCCAACCCTGATAAGATTTATTTAAAGTGAAACGTTATGTTTTCTCTGGCAAACATACATCTAACAACACTTTTGTTTTAAACTTTCATAGCAGGTGAGATATTTTTCAAAAGATACTTTATACCCCATATAAAATTTTTAGCTTAATCAATCATGGATGAAAAGAGCTCGGTCGGCACCAAAATCAGCATACGCCGCTGGACTCCAGGACCGGGATTGAAAACGGCCGACCTGTACAAACAAATATCAAATGACATAACAGGTTAATTTCAAAGAAAAGTCAAAAACGTCAAAAAAGAAAAATAATGCATTAAATTACAAACCTGTTTAAAGACAGGGGCACAAACCCAGCGTCAATAATGATCTCAAACTATCCGGCTATGGGACCATTCTGAGCAATGCTGTTAGCCTGCGCTGACTGTTAACTCCATGCCATCGTCCTCCTAATCTTGGCCCAAAACGGTGGCTTCATCTGAGGACTTTCACTGAAACATACAACAGGGGACAGAAACAGTGCTTAAACAGCCAGTCGAGTGTAATAAAGATTGCACTCGTTTGTAGAACAACTCACACTGACACATGTGAGCTTGTTCAGGTCTGTCGCCTGGCTCTTTCTGTGATGAGACACTTGCCCCCGCCGGGTTGAGCTTTCGCTATCAAAGAGAAGATGTCTGTGTTGGCTGTGTCTGGGGGCAGCCTAGTGTTTAATGACTGCAGAATGAATTGCACTCTTTTCTTGCTGGAGGGAGGATGGAGGGTTAATGCTTTGAAAGATTCAAAGAGCTGTCACTCATCGTCCATACTTGATTTGAGGGGCGTGATTTACTAACAAACGTAGCTGATCTAACTACTCAAGGCTGAAATGATTTAGCCCGTTAAACTTTCATATGTGTATATATGCATATATTGCCCTTTAAGTGATGTAAATTAAACACGTATTGGTTAATTTTACTGCATGAATCTGTATTTACGATATTAAGAAATGTTTATTGGCAGCTAGCCGTAATCATTATTATTTTTATAAAAATAAAATTATTTATTATAACTAAGATGAATAGAATATAATATTTGAATCAAGGTTTTTTTTTTTTTTTTTTTTTTTAATCATATGGTGTAATAAACGTCTGAATTTGTTTCTGTTGAGGTTTCTGCTAATCACAACCCTCCCTTTGTATTTGTTTAAACTTAGGGGGTTAATATCGCAAACAAGAAAAACCCAAGCTCCTCCCAGCCTGGCTTCGAAGTATAGTCAGGATCACTACTTGAATTACTGGGCATACATACTTCAGTGTATGCCTGTCATTAAAGCTAATCACTGTTTAGCTTTAATTCCGGGAGACGTGCTGCTCTGACGATGTGACACGGACGCCATGACAACCAACAATAGCATGTATAACCTCTGAAAGGGAGGGAGAGAGAGCGCACTGAAAAGACAAATATTTCCCTTTCCCCTCAAACAAACTGCGATTTCTGGCATTTCTGTGATTTTATAAGCTGGCAGGCTTCTTTGTAAAAAGAAACGCCATTAATTAAAATGTGGAAGTTCTCAGGTCCATCAGACTGCGTGTCAGACTTGGCATTGGTGTGCTTACAAACATGCCAGATAATGAGATCCTGTCAGCCATCTCAAGGTATTCGTCAAGCTTTGCCATTTTGTTAGATAACATAAATTTACAGTTTGAGGTCAATTACATCGGAATTAATTTGTTTTTTTCTCCCAAAAATGTCCTTGGTGTATAGTATGAGATACTGTTATTTGGAAATAGCGTGCTGTGTTAATCCCCATGTCTTGATTTCTAGACAAAAATGTAATGATGTACAATATTGAAATGTAAACGTGGTTGTAGCATTTGACATGAAGCCATCTGAGTTGATATTTAAATATTGCAATGCCCCAGGGGTTTCCCCAAGACTTAAAGACAGAGGCCTCTTTGTGAGGCCCCAGGATCGCTCCAACACAAAGGGTTTCCGACACTATGATCAGTAATTGGGTCTTAAACGCTCTCATTATTATTTTATGATCTACTAAACTGTCAGTTTCTCTCCTTAACCGCTAGGACATGCAGTAGCATTATCCTTGAGTGGCAACGACGCTTCCAGTTTGACAGTGCTTGCATGTTGCAGACTGTCTTTTTTATTTTTAAAAACAACGTTCATTGACTGGAGGCAGTGCTGCATGGACAGAAGAAATGGCAGCTTCAAAAACCTGCTGTATCAGGCTATTTTAGCGCCATTGAACCCGTGACCTCACAGCTGACTAGCTAGCTAGCCCTTTGAAAAAAAGTTTTAATGCTCAGTCCCTCTCGTCAATTACAAGATGGCAGCACAATAACAGCTTCCAAACAGGATGTGCCGGGCCAGTTAAGGGACCGTGCATTTGACGGACTCAGAATCGAAGAGAACACTGCTTTTACATCCTGGCCTTAGAAAGGTAGCATATATTCAGCTGTATAAATGTCAAATAGGGGGTCATCTAATCTCCCTGGATAATGCCGTCTTTTAAGCAATAAAATTAATAATAATAATAAAACATACATAAAGAGGTCACACAGCTCGCCCTGGATAAGAAAATTAAGTGCAACAATGATGCCAATCGCCAATATATTTATTTCTACTAAATACTAAATCTGTGAATATTCTAAATATTCCTCAGTTACTGTTTTTCACAAACAAAGTTATGATATTATGTACTGAGTGCATGTATATATTTAACTACAGGTGTCTGTGTGAACCCACTGCCTTTCTGCCTTTTGAGCCCTCCATTTCCAGGAGCAGCAAGGTTGTTTTGACTGCTAATATGCACTAATTAAAAACATCACGCTGAAGCAGGGGCCCAAAGCACCTCAGAGCTGTACCAGTTGTAAGCCTTCAGAATGAGGATTGCAAACATGGCTGGAAATTTGTTTATCTCCAATTTATGTGGTGGATTTATAAATTGCTCTCCAAACCGTGCAGTTGTTGTTTAGGCCAGAGGCCCTCTTCCACACAAGATTTGTTTTCATATTTATTCCACCGAGAACTCGGATGTATTTATTTGGGAAATTGATAGGAACGGTAATGCTACAACCAGCCGTCTGTCACCGGTGTCCATGGGCCTTGAAGATGCAGATGAACATGGTGTTGATACGTGTGTGAAAAGCATGTGTGATCGGTGTGACTGAAAAGTCCATGCATATCCACTTACACGATCTACTGGTCAAGGGCGGGGGGCATAACCCTAACCCTAATCCACCCCAATATATACCTTTTCGGTCTTTTCTGTGTTAAATGTTTCTCGGTTAGGTCAGATAACTACCTTAAAAACATAGCAAAGTTTCCAAAAGCCCTTTAATCATACCAGAGAGGATGGAGGATTGGGGATGGGGGAGGGTTGTGGGCATCTTTCAGCCTTCTGAACGATTTCCATTTCAGCCTTAGACTTAAACACAGCAGGCATTTTCTGAGCTTTTTTATGTGCTCTATTTTTAATTAAACAATAAAGCAAAATCAAACAAACTTCACACTCAATCACAGGATATGTGCACCATCTGACTCCATTACCCTCCGTCAGGTTCCCCTCTAGCAGCCTTGAGGTAAATGACTGCAGTCCTTTTAATCCACGCACGCCCTAATTGATAATAACTGCTTGGTGCAGTTGCTAATGTCCCAATTACCCAATTAAAGGCCACATTTGCACATGGATCTGGGCGGGAGGGCTCAGCCCTTCCCCTTTCACATCCCCCTCCTCTCCAAAATCTCTTATTGCTTTCCCTTCTCTACATCCATCTGTGTTTTTTCTCTCTGTAAAAAGTGCTTGGAGTTTGTCGCGGGCCTAGGTAGTAGTCGAAGGCCATGGCAAACAGATGCCACAATAATTAGCGCCGTCCTCCCCCCGGCGCGTCTCTCAAAGTACATGTTCTCTAAATCTGAGCATAGCTACAGGTCAGGGAGCACTTCTCTCTTACCAGGTGTGGAGGACGACAGTTCTGACACCTACTAATGGAGATGTTAAAGGGCTCTGTTTCTCTTTTCTTTTCCAAAAAAAGGAGGATTTTTACTACTCTTAGATTGGGTTACAAACACGTTAGCTTGGATGTGATGTCTTCTGATGGTGCCAAAGTCATTTAGGCTGCTAATTTTTAAAACGTTTTAGATGTTTAAATGCCTCCACAGCAATGCTAATAGTGTATAAGGACAGACTAGCATAACTAACATAGATGACATAGCTTACTAAAGCACGTTGAGGGAAGGAGAGTTGGCACTAACTTCTGGATACTCCCAGCCTGGTCTCCCAGCCTTCTATATATTTCAGATTGTGGTTCTCCTTGATGGTCCCTCCAAACAGGCTATCATTATTTCATTATTTAGTTTCACAGCAGACACGCTTTTTACCGAGCCTAGAAGCAAGATACAATATAAATCAGGCCAGAAGAAATATGGACATATGCAGTCACAATAATTGCACGTCAAAAACAAAGACATGCCCTGTAGGCAGCAACAATATTATAATTTTTTTTACTCATCCAAAAGAAGCTACAGTATTCGCTACATGGGTATAATCAAATCAGATAGGAACAAATTGCCTTACGCTGCAGAATTCTATGAGTAGCTAGACCAGAATGCAATTAGGCAATTGGTCTTTGGGGATGCAGTTTTGACCCACTGCAAAGTTTGTTTCAGGGATACACATGGTCGTCGTACTCAAACTACCCTACACACAGCAAGAAGGTATTCTAAATTCTGAAGTGCAGTGTGACAAAAAAAATTTTTTTTTTTTTTTTAGGGTTTTTTAAACGGCCACAGAAAAACTAGCATGTAGCATAACGGTGGATTTATACCTGTTGGTTTCCCTTTGCAAAGTCTTCATAACCCAAATGACTTTTAATAGATATCCATCCCTATAAATAGATCAAGAGAAATGAGGCAAGCTATGACACTCATGTCTGGATAAGAGTGTCGGCAAAGAAACCGTGTGAAGAAAGGAATAACAAGCCCTTGCCACAGTAAGCCAGCGCCATACTTGGTAATTGGCTGAGCTCAAAGTAACGATCCACTGACATGTCATGACCCATGGATGGAAATAAACAGAACAGTACAAAATATGCACATACTTCCATGTAACTCCTTTGTGACATGATGTGTACAGGTATTGTTCATAATAAATATCGCCCCAGGGTGAATATATTTTCTTTCTGCGCAATATTGCTAATTCTCCAGTGACCTCACAAAGACTACAGCACTCGCTGAATTTAAAAGAGAAGTAGGGACAGGAATACCCGCTGAATTTGTTTTGTGCCATGAGTCATCTTTCATTAGTACATTTATTAAAAAGTTACCAGGGCTACAATAATGATCAGAAGAAGGGGTCAAAAATGATCCGGTAGAAGATTATAGCTATGTGACCATTCAAAGAACCACTTTATTCCTTGTGATTCCAGAAGGAACAATACATGAATTCAGTCAGATCAGTTCTTTCTATAAAGGTTATGATAAACAATAAAGTTGAAGAAACTTTGATTCCCCCTTTCAAAACTGGAGTTGCTATGAAGACTGCTGCCTTGATGACATGCCCCATTGTGCCCCACTGTCCCCTATTGTGCCCCATTGTGCCCCATTGTGCCCCACTGTGCCCCACTGTGCCCCATTGTGCCCCACTGTGCCCCACTCTCCCCTATTGTGCCCCATTGTGCCCCATTGTGCCCCACTGTGCCCCACTGTGCCCCACTGACCCCCATTGTGCCCCATTGTGCCCCACTGTGCCCCACTGTGCCCCACTGTGCCCCACTGTCCCCTATTGTTCTGTTTTCAGCCTCCATTTATGTGTTTGCTTTATCTAATAGCTAAATATTACCCAGGAGACGTATCAACACAACACGACTTTGTTGCATTAAGCACGGTATACTGGTAACATGCCTTGCTATTCTGCATGGTATACCTTCATTACAGTAAAAAATTCTCAGTACATTTCAAGGTAATTTCAGGAAGCTTTTTACATGTACTGTTTGAATTTTAAACACCTCCTAATGTTCACCCTGATCAGGAAAAACTGCTTCTTCATAATTTGATGGCGAAAGGTGGTTAAAATTTAGCTGTATTTGTCTGCAAACAAATAAAAGAAACTATATATAGAGACAAACTAAGTGGTTTGACTTGCTGTAACCACCAAGGTGACCCGACGGCCTTGTATTCACAGATGATTAATAAGCACGTGGTCATTTTGTATTAAGAGAAGGGGAAAAAAAATCATGAAATAATAATGGCATAAATATTAGAGTGAAATCTGAAGCCTACTCAATTTAAGTTGTCAAGTCATCAATGTTAAGCCCACCCCAGATTGACAAACAGCTAAATTTAGGCTGGCTGAGATCAATCCTGTGAACGGAGAGGGACAAACAATTGTAACCTTTGGTGATTACAGTCATTAACCACATGCCTTATTGCCGACCTCTTGCCCCTAGCCACCGGGAAGCAGTGAGTGGCGAATACAGAACGTATCATAACCGATCTCAGCTGCATCGAGCAGCGGAGATTTGTGGCGCCTCTTTTCATTTTAAAAATGGCCTATGGTTAAATATCATCGTGGCCCCTGTATCCTCAGATAAAGGCTCTCAATGTAATGGGCCCAATTTGTGCTGGATAACGTCTTTGTAATTAACCCCACG
>JAOYSI010056547.1:0-24647 GCA_025775065.1 Hiodon alosoides
ATGGTGTTATAGATGCCTCACTACAGCAACGTGGCAATGGATCTACTGATTCATCTGTGCCAAACGCCAGGTTCCAAGCATAAAGAAATATGGGCACCCTTCAAAAGAGGAGACTGGGAATGAAATGCAGAACTGATCAAAACCATTCCAAACCATTCCAAGTCCATGTTCAAGTTCATAGTTTTTCTGCCAAGAACGTGTGTATCTAATCATCTCTCCACATGTTTTAGATAATATAGTTTACTGCGAGCCTCATAGTAAAAAATATATATAATATGCAAAATATTAACAAAAGAGGTAAATCATGTCTATGGAGGCCTAGTTTATTATAACTGGGGAGAGGTGTATGACACCTGACTTTGTCATTCTGACCTCGTCATAATCATAGTTATTATTTGCCAGTCATTGATTTGATTCTTTCTGGAAATACAAATTTAGGAATAAAACTAAAATAATATACAACTGCCCCCTGCTGGTAAACCTGTGCTCTCACGTCCCAATTGCTTTTCTTATACAGTTACCATTATCCATAAAAAACGGCCAAGTTTATGTTAATGCAGCCTTTGTGATTTCCAAGGCTTACCATATATTCACCCACTGTGGAGAAAAAAAACAATCAACTGCATTATTATTAAATTACCTATAGTATAGTAGTCATTTAAATAAAAGTCATTTTAGAAAAACTAAGGGTACACCTATTACCATACGGCCACGTGTCCTCTTCCATTACCAATGTCATAGTATTTTTTATCCATTTTAGAACAGTTGAACAGTCTCAGTTTACGTTTTATGGTTGTTGTGTCTGCATTAAAAGTATATCTGGTAAAAGCAGGAACTGCTCTGCATTGGGAAAATAGTGACGTAGAAAAATAAAAGCGATACTATTATTTATGTATACTCTAGTTTATGCTTCTTAATAGTTAGATTTTGCAGGGAAGGGCAGCAAAAAGAAAATTGGCATCCATACTACTAACTAACTTTTTCTTAATTTCTTTGTAATTTATGAATTAGTATTAGTATGCAATATTTGTCACGCGAAGTTATTCGGCAAAGGTAAATAAATGGCTTTACAGAAATTAAAGTTTAAGTACATGCTGCCATCTTGTGGACACAATTATGAATGCAAGGCTGAACTCTTTGAAAACAGCGACGTCCCAAACAATTCCCCTTCCTGGGGGTATTAATATTCAATTTGCAATTGAAATAAGTCGTGAACAGCTAAAAACAAACAAACAAACAAACAAACAAAAAATCAGGACATCCTGCTCAGGTTCCTCTGTCACTCTTTGGGTCTTCCATTGAGTTCTTAGTTCCAGGGTGTTCAGCCACATTGGACATTCAGAAATCAGGTTGCCATTTGCTCACATTGAAGTTTCCTTTTTAGTTGACCTCTTTTCCAATTCTGTGTTTCTTGCATGTGCTCACATATATCCGACATTTGTAAATGTTCCGCAATCTGAGCAGATTTCTCTGGCCAAAACATAACATTCCTCTCGATTTTTTTGTCGTTTCTGTAACTCAGCGATTGTAATATAATTTCTATAATATTTTTCCCCTCAAAATGTCTGTGGTCAAAATGTTTACCTTCTTTATTTCACTTTTGAAGGGCTTGTAATGCCATACTTTGCAATTGGTGTCTTTGATCTGTACATTTTTAGGCCTACTTGAGGGCCGTTAGTTTCTGACACTGGTAATGATTACTATCTGCCTAGGTGGGTGTGCAATACTGAACAGAACTTAATTTACCACCCACAGTGAATAAGTGAATAAAGATTCCCATTTGATAAACCATATTACACAGTTTATTACCGGCTAACTTCCAATGATCGTTCATCCTCTAATTGTTACAGCGTTGTTACATGCCTCAACAGTGCCCCAAGCAAACTTGTGGATCTGCTAACAAGCCTGCTCATCAAGCAATTCCAGGAATAATCCTTTTATGTGAGGATGCATCATTACTTAATTAAGTCAATGTATCATTAAAGCTGCCTGAAAAAATAGAGGAATTGTGGCTCCTCTTAGTGTCTTCAAGGCTTTATGGGAGCACCTGATCTCAGAACTTAGTCGGTAATTCTGTTGCAATATAGGGCAGTTGGAGGTGTAGAGATTAAGGTGACAGGCTTGTAACCGAATGCTAGCCGGTTCAAGCCCTGCGCCAGCTGTTGTATCCTTGAGCAAGGTGCTTAAGCTGAATTGCTTCAGTAAACTATCCAGCTGTACAAGTGGTTGGAAGTAGAAATGATAGATTGCTTTAGTTAAAAATGTGGAATAAATAATTTATAACATCAAATTATGAAACCACTGAAAGGACACATGTAACATATACTGTAAAGCTGCTCTGGAGTTTTGGCTTATTTATCATATAAATAAACATATCCTTTGATTATCCATTTTCTATATTTCCCCAGGCTATATGTTTTACATTGAAAGCCCACCTGTAATGGGGACTGGGAATGCTGAGTTGGAGGTTGATAGTAAAGAATTAGAAGACATCTTGTAGAATTACCAGTTTAGGAGACTTGTAGACTATGAAAGGCCACTTTTTAGACTGACAAACAACTTTGATGGGACTTGTCAATTTGAAACAAAGTAGTTTGGTTTTCTTCAAACTGTTAGTTTCCGGTGAATTATTTTATGTAATTTATTTCTTTGTATGTGTGCATTGGAACACCACACTGTAAATATATAGTATGTGTAGTCTAGGGAAAATAATATTTTCCCTGTGAGAAGCTCACATAGCCTCCAACTGTTACCATAGCAACAGTGAAGTGCAATAGTGAAGTACAACCACTAACGCACAAAATTTTAGTTGAAGGTGGATTCACATGGACAAAGTTTTAAAAAACAATATCTGATTTAATCACAGGAAGATTTACATGCAGTGAATTCATGTTAAACGAATGTGTTCACTATGTTTATAGCAAAAAATGCGATTTTAGTATTTCTAACCTGAATGGTGTGTATTAATATGGAAAACTGAAATGAATTTAAAAAAAGACAGTAATATTGAACAAAGTAATTTAATCACAATCATGTTTTTTTGTTGTATTTGCACAAAATATTTGTGCAAATATCCTCTGACAAATACAAAAACAAGGCCTCTTGGTCAACAGAATCTGAAAATTGTAAACCTTTGTCATTCATAAACTGAATTCTACAAAATCGTAGGAAAAACTATTCTAAAAAAAACAAAAAAACAACTAACAACAACAACAGCAAAAATAAAATACATACACACAACACATTTCAGAAAACACATTTCAGAAGACAAAATATCCAGTACCAAGATTCACAGTCTTTTGTTAAAGTGGTTTTTTAACTGGAATATGCCTACACGTCCGCACACACGCACACACGCACACACGCACACACACACACACGCACACACACACACACACAAAGAAACAAATATATAGGATAGAGGATACCTGTATAAAACTCCAGATACCTAGGTAGGTAAAACTGTTTGTTAAAAAGAAAAGACTAAAAAGACATAAAGGAGAGGTGTTTGATCACATTACACATTCCATTACCATGACAACAAGTCCAATTCTGGACAAACTTGTAAATATTTTCATCTTCATTTTATATTGTCGTAAAACCAATGATTGTCTACTACAAAGGCGAATAGCATATCTTTGTATTAATCAGTTGCATAGCAACAAACACATTCAAACAATAAGATATAGCTGCTTATATGAATCCTCCTGAATACATATATATATATATATATATATATATAAAAGGATTTGCTGTAAATTACTCAATGTATTTGCAATATCCCTGTATTGTATCCAAAGCTTTTACTCCAGCCCAAGAGGATCAGACACAAAAATGATTCCTATCTAAATTATTTTTAAAGGCCAATGCAATAAGGGTAAACATCTATTTGATCGGGTTTTTCAAATCGCCAAAACTCTAAATGCTGGGCTAAGGCAACGGTTTCTGCGAAAGCTGCTGATTGCATAGCTGGCGAGAACAAAGAGCAAAAGAGCAGAATTAGGAACCAAGCTCCCTTAGCAGCATTTACGTCCACGTTTTATTAAATACAATCCTCTGTAGATTCGGCCATGAAAGCACAATGGTGTCAAAGCGAGAAGCTAGCCTGGTCAAGACGGTGTTGACAATGTTAAGAACGTTATTGTTACACGATACAATACTGTAGCCACAAGCCCTTCTTTAGTAACCCGTCTTTGAAGGAAACCTGTCTGGTCTCTTTCTGTAAGATTTTAGCTGCTGGAAGAGAGGACCGCTGGAAGCTCTCTTTGGATAAGCGTCTGCTAAGTTACTGAGCTGTAAACTGTTAACTGTAAGAAAAAATATTAAGGCAAGACAAAGTCAATCTAAGTCACTTGTGGGAAAAGCTGCAGGAAGAATTATTGCTTTGCAAGTACGAAGATTCAAGCTCCCATTTTACAATGAACTTTTATCATCAAGATACTGGCAGTATTCTGTGTTAATAAACTCAGTGGATGAAGCTCTAGGCAAACCGAGACCGACCTCTGTTTCACAAAAGTCTGTCAAGTCATTGCGGGTTTCAGAACGTGTGATAAGACATGCATTTTCACCTTTTCATTATAAAACATTTCTGAATATAAATCTTTGCATTTTATTCAGGCTTCATATTTACAAAAGAAAGATTAAAATAGGAATAATTATAAACATTTTCTAAAAATTGACAAAGTGTTTACAAGTCAGCGGTGATGACGGATTCACTGTACATGTGTCTGTTGGAGTCTACAAGTAGAGCGGTCTGCGTGGGGTCAATCTGCAGGGCCTTTTGGCTCATGTGGCCGAACATGGGTATGGCTCCGCCGGCTGGCATTGAAGACAGGGTCATGCAGTGGGGAAGCAGGGGCGTGTTAGCGTCGTGATTGGAGCCCGTGGAAGGAACGCTGGTCACGTGCCCTGTGCTGGTGGACCCGCTGGCACTGCTCGGGGAGCGGCTCTTGGGAGGTGGGCAGTGGTGCACTGCCCGGGGCGGTCCAGTTGGCGGGAAGTGGGCGGCAGGGAATGCGGCATAACCCTGGGGGATGGGGTACCCGTTGACGGGGATGAACCGCTGGTTCTGGGCCATCGGTGCCGCCATGAAGCCGGCGATCTGGCCTGGCGGCAGGCCCTGGGCAGGGTAGATATAGCCAGTGTAGCGGGGGTTGCTGAGGTTGCTCACGGGGCTGGCGCTGAGGGAGGTGGTCTGGGTGGTGGCGTTCCCCCCGGAGGGGGTGGTGGAGCTGGCGTGGGAGGAAAGGCCCTCCCAGGCACGCAGACGGGTGTGGATGTCCTTGAACCGCGGGCGTCGGGCGGGGCTCTCTTGCCAGCACTCGGTCATCAGGCCATACATGCGGGGCGGGCAGTCCTCCGGGCAGGGCAACAGCTGTCGCTTACGAACCATCTCCATCACTTCCTGGTTGCTGAAGCCGTAGTAGGGCTGCAGGCCAAAGCTGAAGATCTCCCACAGCACCACGCCATAGGCCCAGATGTCTGAGTCCGTGGAGAACTTTCCGTAGACTATGGCTTCCGGGGGCATCCAGCGGATGGGCAAAAGGGATTTGGGAGGCACGCGGTAGTAGTCTGAGGCGTAGATCTCACGGGACAGGCCCAGGTCGGAGATTTTAACGTGCAGCTGTTCCCCCACCAGGATGTTGCGGGCGGCCAGGTCCTTGTGCACAAAGAAGTGGCTGGCTAGGTACTCCATCCCTGCGGCCACCTGGACAGCTAGGTGCAGGAAGTCACCGTGGTCCAGGCTGGACTTGACGGTGCCATCCTCGTCACTGCTGCAGCCCACGTCAGAGTGGGGCGAGCGCATGATGAGGAACTCGTGCAGGTCTCCCTGGTTGAGGAACTCGAAGAGCATGCAGACGGGCTGCTCCTGGGTTACCACACCCAGCAGGCAGACCACATTGTGGTGGTGCAGCTCGGTCATGAGCAAGGCCTCCTGCTGGAACTCACCCCACAGCTGGGGACTGGAGAAGTCTTTCAACGTCTTTATGGCCACCAGCTGGGCATGCTCCATGCCTGGGAGGTACAGGTGGCCTTTGTAGATCTTCCCGAAGGCACACTCGCCAAGCTCCTCCATGAAGCGCACAGCAGACAGAGGGAGCTCTTTGGCTTTGCTCTGCTAGAGAGAACGAGAAAGAAAGGAAACAATGTTGAGATTACTACCGCCATGTTTTACTGTAGCTCATAAGAGCATGATTTCGGATGTACTACGCCAAGACACGCTCTCGCGAGATTTGGCATAAATGTTCAGAAACGGGAAAGAACCCACGATGGTTTGTATTTTATATTTGAAAGGGAACCGATCAATTATCAACAGAGAGAAAAATTATTCTTACATTTCTTAAATAATTTTTATTGATATGTTGATCAGGTTTATGACACAATTCTTTTTAAAACTTTCCGTGTTTTGGGTGGGTAATAAAACTGATTCAAAAATTACATTGTGAATGAGTCATCATGCCTCATTAGAATAGCCCTTAGATAAAACCAGAAAGATCAAGTATGGTGCAAAATTATCAGCTAAAAATCTGCCAAAAATAAAAAACAATAATTTGATCAGGATTTATTCTGATTTATTCTGATATTGGAACTTTTTGACGATTGATGTGAAAGAAATTAACCAGCATTAATTAACCAGCAAAGTTTCCAGACCAAACCCACCCTTGAAAGATAACAGAAATCCAATATTTCCATCTAGTTAAAATCTCCTCCTACTGATACAGTTAGTCTTCCCCATTGGTTCTATCTGAATCCTTGCCTCTTAGCCTTTTCTGTGGTTAACAATGTTTGCTGAATATTTATTAAAGATCTCTACCAATAAATGTGTGGAAATAAAAGAGGGAAATGACACACAAAGAGGTGCCCTCATGAATTCTGGGACATTCTATTAATACTATGTAATTACATATGATAACTGACATGATATTGCTCATCGTTTTTGTGTCATATAATATTGAATCTACCTGGCATGGTCTTTGGTTAAAGGTAAAGTAATTAGGTACAAAAATCTTAAGCGTGTGTAAATATTAGAGTCTGTGGAGTGGGCACTGTTCATACGCCCTTTGCTGGTGGAGTCTGTTAAATAAAAAGAGACTAAGAAATATAGGAATTCCTCAAATCTCTTTCCCAGGGTTTTCAAATAAATCTTTGGTCTTAAAATGATATAACTTCTTGTATTTTCTTATTATTTAAACAGACTCAAGGTAACCTTTCATATATGTGAAATGGGTTAGTAATCCAGAGGGGGTAATCTGGGAACTGTATTGTTATAGACGGACAGGCAAGTTTTGAAGACATGATAAAAAGGTTGTCCGGGATGACAAATCCCAATAACCCCCTGAATGAGAAATGAAATTCCTAACAGAAGCCGCAGTCGGTGGGGGGATGCCCGGAAATGAATCCTCTTATGAAAGGGACAGATGTTTCGCGTTACAGGCTACACCCGCACCCCTATCCCCCCGGGGCCAAACGCCGACTCGTCCACTTGGCTTGGACAAATGGTTGTCATAAACAACGGCCCCTGGACGACCTGAAGTTGGCCCTGCTTGATCACAGCGACACTGGGGCAGAGAGACACAGTGAGGCATTCCGTAATTAAATGGATGCTCCTGAGCAGGAATGCTTGTAAATCGGGGGTTTTGACACAGTTATCTGTGTAGATTGCCCTCTCATGTGAAGAATTCACAATGCAGCCAACCATAATTAACAGGAAGCACAGGACAGTTTAATAACACACCCAACTTCATTAGCAAAGCCATGAGTATAATTTAGAACATTTAGCACTATAATGTACTGAAAATCATTACCAATTACATTCAGGTCACAGGCAGAATTCGCTAAAAAATATGTGATCACAGGACTAAGGGCATGTTGAAGAACATGATATACAAAATTAATAGTGATCATAACAGTAGATCCGTAATGATCTCCAGCAATCCAGTCCCAGGTAACTTCCACAAACACCACCCCACTACGCCAGTGGTGCATCTGAGTGGAGCCATGTCTGCGTAGTAAGTCCTATAGTAGTCCAATATGAGCCGCATTTCCGGGTATCGAGAAGACGTTCGGATAGTAAGGGGGAGTTGCGCAAGATATCGGTTGCAATGCAGAGCAGGAATGCAAAATTAACGTCGGGGCGAATACGCTGAAGTTTGTGAGCTTTGGGGGAGATTGGATCCACATGTCGGTCCACGGACATCAGCAGGAGTGACAGAAGACCAATCCTGAGGATCGTATAAATACTCAGGAGGACAGGGAATTCGACTGGAAGGGGTTTTGATGTGAAGGGGATTGATGAGCCCCGCGCTGACCGTGGAGGACGCATTTTAAAAAGAAAGATGACTTTTCGCTATCAAAAAAGTGTAACGCCTAAAGTGCAGCAATTCCTTTGTCTGCTGGTCCAGGGAAGAGCTGGCCCCACACCCGCGGTGAATAAGACTGATTCTTTCCAGCGACCTTTGCACCCTGCACACGGAGGCCCATCACTCTTTACAGTCAGTCCTAAGGCACCAGCAGCAAACACCATCACTAAAGGCTGTGACAAACTTCCATAAACAGAGACTTGAAACACTGCAGACCCATAGCTATAAATGTAAAACGTAAATGTGCTGTGCCTCACTTCGGTATGAGGAGAAAAAAAATCTATATCTACTATATCTATACAAAATGAGGTGAACATCCCATTCACTACAATGGATCGATCCTACAGACAGTGAGCCACGTGGCCGTGGCTTGCTATATAAAGGAGACAGACAGACAGTCATCGAGGCATTTAGTTACTGTTTGATTGAATGTTAGAATGGCCAAAACACCTGACCTAAGCGACTTGGAGCTTGATTTGATCATCGGTGCCAGGAGCGCCGGATCCACTATCTTGGAAACGACAGTGTATAGGGTTTACAGAGAATGGCGCGACAAACAAAAGACATCCCGTCTCATTTATTGCGAGAGGTTGAAGGAGAATCGTGCAAGCTAACAGGTGGAACTATACAGGCAAATAGCAGAGCAGCACAACAGTGGTGTGCAGAACAGAACATCTCAGAACCGACAATTCACCGGATGGGCTATTGTATTCCACTCCTATCATCCAAAAACCAAGAAATAAATAGTAAAATAGGAATACAAATAGGAATTTGTTTACTGTATAATGTATAATTGAATACTGTATCACAGGAAATCAAAAAAAATTTTTTTTTACTCTGTTCCCCCAAATGTACTGTTCTGTACGGTTACCTTGGGCTTGTAGGCGCTAAACATGGACATCTCCACGTTCTGGCCCCGGACGGGTTTGGGCTGACGCGGGGCGGGCGGTCGCGAGGCCTTCTGGTTGTTCCGGCAGACGCAGATGAAGAAGAAGAGCAGGGCTATGGCGAGAGGGATGGCCACACTGGGCACCAGTATGTATAGGATCTCCATATTTCCCCCTCCCCGGTTGTCTTTGAGGTCTGCGCAGCACACAACAAACAAATCTCAGCGGTAAATACTGAAGAAGTTATCACGGGAGCATAGCCTGTACCAAAATGTCTACAGGACCAGCCATTTTACTAGAGGATGAGGTTCTTTGGTTCAGGTTCTTTGGTTCAGGTTCTTTGTGGGAACCATTATTTTTACTTACTTTTAAGTAAAGTATGGCCTTTAAAACATTTTTTCAAGAATATTTTGCTGCATTGTTTGTCAGGCCTATTTCAATGAAATACCTGTATTTATCAGTTGTAAATGACCTTCAAAAACTGTATAGTACGTTGTCTCTGAGTGTGATGGGGAAATTACGACTGAAATGACAGGGATGTAATTCTGCTCAGTAGATTATTGTGCGATGTTGAGTAGGAGTAAAATTTTGCTGCTAAAGTTTGTCGTGCTCATTTAGAGTCGGATAAATCCACGATAGCACGAGGGCGGATGAGAGCTGGATGGACGGTAGGCCTATGTCAAGCTCTGTCTGTGTCTGGGGCGGGTCTTTTCTCACCGCAGACCGGAATGTCGCACAGCTCCATGAGTACGCCCTCATCCAGCGTGAAGCACCAGGGGGCCTCCTCCCTGCTGCCCGGGTTCCGACAATAGGAGTGGCCCCCATTGAGTTCGGGGTAGCGCACCGCCAGGTAGGTGTGGCTGTGTGGGTACTGAGAGTTCCAGGGCTGGCACTGCCGCCCCGACTTGGTCACGCTGACCGTGCCCCGGTAGTCTGCGCCGCTGCTGTTGAAGCACTTGTGATCTGGGCAAGAGAAAAACCAGACACCCATGGCACATTAACAAAGTAAATATAATGTGCCTAGACTATATTTGAAGTACCGTAGATCAACAGAAACATACAAAAGATCAGACGGACAAAAATAGCCATATAGTTGAATACAGATAAGCAAAATAAACACACATATAATTACTGCCAGAAGCATTTTGTGTTGCTCTTATATATAGTTCGAGACTTATCCAGAGTTAGTTTGAAGTTTTCTTGATGGGCTCAGCCACGGGTGAGACAAAAATAGCCAGAAAGATAGACACATAGCGATTAGGACAGAGAGACAGTTGAAGACATATATCAGCAGACAAACTGGGCCAAACTGGTTCATTATTCACAGCCACAGGCAATGGGGCAGACAAATGCAGCGCTTGGTGGGACTGACTCTTGTTGATGGGCTCCGCCATGGGAATTCCAATTCTCATGCAGCTGGCGGCTCCCGGGCTGTCGGAGGCGGCCAGGTCGTCGCAGTTGGGGAGTTTGAGGCGCTTGAGGATGATGGGGTTGGAGCGGGCGATTATGTACTCGGTCTTGCACAGGTCATTCTCCAGGATCTCGCACTCGTCCTTGCACAGGTCGCGGGGCTTGTCCACGCCCGAGCTGCGGTCGCACGCGGGGAAGGCGAAGTGGCAAAGCGAGGGGATGGCGAACTGGGAGCAGCGATCCGACAGGTGGTTCAAGGTGCCAATCATAGTGAAGGCGGCTACCGGGAGGGGGGGGGGGGGAGAGCAGGAGTTTTTAACCAGGACAGGACTGGGAGTGTCTACTCATTCAGCAGAATGGACATGTACAATAGCAACATTAACTTCAAATCAAATCTCATTTTATATAGCTGCTATTAAATAATAGTTAATTAGTTTACAAGCAAGTTGACAAAAGGCATATTGACATATAGCCAGAATGGGAAAAACTGAAAATTATTCCTGGAAATAAACAGCATACAAATACTTGAAAAAAATAATAATAAATAAATAAATGAGAAAAAGTCCCTTAAGTATGTTCAACGGGGACACCAGTGGAGGAAACACCACAAACCAATGATGGGGCAGAACCAGTATATATTTATATTTTTAAGTGATAGTTTGAAAAGTGGTACATATAGGAGGCCGTGTATGTCTAGTTTCGTAATCCAACGGCAGAAACTCTGTTAAAAGTTGAACACCTCTGGTGAAGAGGGAGGTTCTTAGACACAAGTTAGCCACGTATTGGCGTTCACACACAGAGGGCCGAGGGTGATGGTATACCCTGAACTACTGTTGACTCTTAACACTAACCACATTGTCTGCTCAGACACAAATGGGAACGCGTACATCATAAACGAAGGCTGCCTGCTATGATCACACGGATTGCCTCATGGTGCGCGGCATGAAATTATTACCATGCCTGTTTATACTTTATGATTCAAACCGTATTTTTTTGATTTTCTCTTTATGCTCGGAACAAAACCCCACATGTCGTAATGGTGGCGACAGCATCGCAGCAGAACTGTAAATACCTGTGATCTGGGTCTCAATCTCGCCCTGCATCTGCAGAGAGTCCACGAAAATGCTGCGGTTCCCGATGAAGCGGGCACAGGCGATGCCCCGGTAGGGCTGACAGAAGCCCTCTTCGTCGTACTCGTCTCTGGGAAAGGGGCACACAGAGCGACCGCGTCAGTCGGATCCTCGCCTGCCCCTCGCAAATACTAAAGATGACCACTTGGGGTCAGTCTGTGTAACTTTATGAGGTGTAGATTGCAAGACCCTCTTCCTCCCCAGAACCACTTCCACTGACCACCTGTTTATGAAACAATATTTATAATCCATTCATATGTCATTTGTGTTTACATGATTATTTAAACCAGCAGGTCATTCCCGTTGATTTAAAGCACATGAATTGCAAAGCACTGGAAGTACAGCTGTGAGTGTATATTTGTGTATTTCATGTTCGGAAATGTGGTCTCACCAAACTCATCCAAACCACATGAACAGCCACGAAAGACACAGGAAAATTGTCAGAAATAATGCTCTGCATCGAAGCCGTTTAATGTTGCCCCAACTAAATCAAGTCCTTCCTAAAAAACAGGATTGTCCACCAGGACCAGGAGTTACACTACTGCTCCCAGAGAAACACTCAAACAAACAACAAATTGCACGCGTAAACTGACCCCTTTGTTACGACACACAAACACTGACATACTCAGACCATACGTTTACACCGACGCCATCACAAAGAAAAACACTCTCAACACCTCGCCCTGAGGCTCTAACACTGACTAACACTGGCACACTCACACACTAGCCCCCACCTTGGTGTGAGCCAAAGGCCAGGGAACCACCAACAACGGGGAGAGCGAATGTTCGAAAGGCCAAGTTCTCCCCTGTGGGAGCTCCATGCTATCAAATCACATAGGGGGTTTCAGACACGGACAATGTACTGATTTATATTTTTGTGATTTAATTCCTCACTTATTCATAAAGTAGAGACCAGGCGTCCATTGTGGTGGGCAGCATACGTTTAGTTGTACTATTACAGGTCTATTACAGGTCAGAAGGGCTTAAGGCTTTATATGTGTTTTTTATGTCAGAGATGTATTTCAGTAACAGACAACTAGACTGGGGAAATAAAGTATAAATATAAAGAAAGAAACACGCAAACAAATATAAAACACAGTGGAAGGCAGGAGAAAATAAGTACATGTCTTAAACCAGCACTATCTAATGTTGGCGCTTTGGAAAAAGAGATCTACCCTTAGGAAAAGTGTGCTTTTTGGGCAAATGTTCAACCCCGTCATATCATGGAAAAGAAAAACTGCTCTTGTCAAGGACATTTTTTTTTTCAAGTATTTTATGGTCATTGCTAATAATTATATGAAACGGTTACTTTTAACTTACTTCAGCTAAAATTTTGCACACACTAAAATCATCACTGCTTTCTGTAAAAGAGGTCTGGGGTAGTTACCGAGGTAAAACTATACTGGCTATCTGCAGGGTCCATAGGTAAGGGACACACACACACACACACTTTTGTGGGACCCTCAACAGGTCCTGATGGAAATTAAATACCTGAATCCGAGATCTCTAGCCTCCTGTTAAAACAATAAATGGCAGACAGGAAGGAGTGGGGTATTTAAACACATGTTCCACTGTGAACTGTGGGGACGCGGCATGCCGAGTGAACCTTAAGGGACGGCGGCAGACATTGGGAAGATGAATCTCTGTGCTTCTGCAGTGTGCTTGCTATAAATAGCAGGGAAGCAGGTGGTACAGAGGTTTAGGTATTACATTTGTGTCCCGATTGGACTGCAGGTTCAAGTCTGAGGAGAGCCACTGCTGTTGCATTGTGTAAGATCCCTAACCCAAATTGCTTAAGTAAATATCCATCTGTATAGAAGCGCAACATGCTACATTTTGTGCCATACGTTTCTTTAGAACAGAGTATCCTGCTAAGCAACTGAAAAACATAAATGTAAACACTGTTCTGTCACATGAAATTGTCTCCTAGACCCTGAAGAATCAACAGCAGGTTGATACTTTCCGTGAGTTGAAACCACTAAACAATACTTATGGACTTTAACACGCAGTAAAGTCAACATGCCTAATGACAACATGCTGTGACTGTGCTCTGCCCTGTACTACACTGGACTGGACAGCTACCAACTGTAAAGGTTTCAGAAAGTGGAGTCCCTAAAAGGATGTGGACCCAGATCTCCATTTGCGCTGACGACCTGAAGCGTTGCACTGCGACTAGACTGAACCAAAGGTAAAGTCAGCCGATAACTTCAGCTCTCACATACCCAGAGAGACGGCTCCCCCCTCATATGCCAGGCCTTCTCCTGCCAATGCATGGGCAAACCAAATGAAATAAAAGTCATCACTAGTGAAGGAGGATCACAATAAAAATGGCAATGGGATATCAAGTGGGTCTTCCTTATTCAACACTGCTGTTTGTCCCCGCTGTCTCCCTGGTCTCCTCCCGCTCTCCGTGCTCTCCTCCGGCTGCTCCAGGCCCCAGCAGTGTCTCCCTCCTTGACCTTGGCCTTTGGGTTGGGAGGCCTTTCCATAAAACCAGCAGCTGCGAGCACTTAAGGTCCAGGCCCCTGTTAATGGACTGAAGATAAACCCTGGCAGATTTATTGGCCCGTCATCCGGGAGAAATGTGCCTCATATGCTTAGCATTAGGGACATGAGAGCGAGGGGAGGCTGGCGAACCAGACGAGGTTCTCCACCTGCGCTTTGAGGGTGTTCTGGGATACGCCCCAGCCCCAGTGCCACTTGAAAGGTTTGAGGCGGTCCCGGAGAAAGGCGCTGAATGACAGGAGGCATGGGGAACGCAGAGAAGACAGAAAGAATAATCCGTTTACTGTTATACAGCTCAGCATAGGCCATCCATCAACGTCGATGGAACACTACCTTTCAATAACAAGATGCATGTCATAAAAATGATCGATAAAACAGAGATAAACAGTTACAGATCAGGATATTTGTAATAATAGTGCTTTATGCTTCTGTTTTCTATCTTTTGTCATGTTCAATTGATTGGTTTGTCATTACATAAGCAAAAAAACAATACTTACGGGTATTTAAAAGGTATAACCTTTCAAAGAAACGAACGATCTAGGTAAAACACCTAAGAGTACTGGTAGTAAATACATGCATTTAAGAGAAGATCTATATTGCTAATTAAAACACAAAAAAATGAACAATTACATTTTTTACTACTAAAAACCACAATGCATCTTAAAAATCCACTTCCCGAAGCTCCCAGGACAAAAACACTGGCACATGGACGAGCCAATGGAGACATCAATGCTGAATGCTATAGCAGAGATAATGGATTATATGCACTGGAGCTAAAAACATTGTCTCTGGAGTCCACTAAAAACCCAAAGCAAGAAGGCTTTCCATTCTCTCCACTCTGAAACTTCATCCACCCCTATCTTTATTCTTCAGTCCAGTGTTTCTACTGCTATTACTCCACAATGTCTGTTTAACAGCAAACCTGTACATGCATGGTGATTCTACGTAGAATCATAACACCTAATATTCTGCATATTGGCAAATAATGGGAATTGCAATGGGAGTTATGTTGACCTATTTGAGCTTGGAATATTGCAATATTTAAGGTTGTAGAACAGGAGATAATAGAAACATCCATAAAACATTCCTATTCTCTGGCTCAGGAAAGGTAATTATCTTTATCGAAACATCTTTGCAACGGAGCGATATGAAATGAAACACATGAGACACTGGGAAGAGATGAGAGGCATTCTGTCTGTTCTGGAACAATGGCATAGTTTCAAGCCTCATTCTTTAGCAGTGAACTGGAACCACGGTGAAGAGGCATCACTTCCTGTTTTACATTTTTCAGGCATTAATGGAGTGTCTGCTATCACTTCCATGGGGGAACAGGTTCAGCTCCAAATTAAAGACATGCTGGCCCTGGAGTACAAACAAAACCAGAGCAATCTGTTTACATATTCATGGGGGTATTAAAGTTTCTGCTGATTGGAAGGTAACAAATACACGTGTTTACGATTACCTTGAATTGTGTTGTTTTCTGCAGTTCATTTATACTTTTTATGGAGACAATTTACAAAAAAAAAAAAAAAACACGAAAATTGCCCACATAAGTCACACAAAACTACTAAAAAACACATAAACAGCAGACATTAACAGTTTGGGTGAGTTTTAAAAGCTGGACTAGATCCCAATGAGCTATTTGAACTATTTTTAACATAGCTTGGAGAGCTTCCCTAATCGATAAAGATAAAAGGTCTTTGTAATAAAGCCAATATAAACAACTTCCGATAGGGTGCTACCTGACCCAAACCCAAGATCTTTCCAGAAGGGAAAGAGGCACCAACACAGAGAGTTACATAAATCAACAGGATATATCTCATCATCCAGACTTGATCTTTAGTAGGAACGCTTTCCCTGTGTTCCACTTGCAGGACCTTCCCCCAGCAACGACCTGCAGACCACCGTCTTCGGTCAAGCCACGCTGACCTGATAACATCACAATCAAAACGGAAAGAGGGTATCCTTACCCTCAGGCTGGAAAAGCAGGAGCAGAGGAACGGACATGAGCAGGGCCCAAACGACTAGGCCTTCTGCTTGGAAACGTTCGACTAATTGATTTACAAAACAAGAAAGCTCATGTATCAAGTTGTCAGGAGCCAATTCCTCTTTGACAGCTAGATATTTCTTCGTTTGTGAGAGCTACATTTCTGTCCAGGTACATTTACCTTCCACTGGAGTATCTCCCTAAAGCAGAAACTGGATTTCCTTTACCAGGAACATCAAGCCTACCCATCAACCATACAGTCAAATTAGGGTGTGAAATGAGTGGAAATTTTTAAAGGCTAAAAAGGGACACAGGTGGTTTCATACTCCTTTGAAACACTTCAGAGCATTGCCTGTCCAACGCGCCGAATGATTTACACCTGAGCTTGTAGATCACAATCAAAACGCACGTCTCCTGGTACTTGAGAATGAACATGAACAAGCATGTTTGACATTGTCACTGCTTCCTGGGAAATGGGGAAAAAAAACCCTGAAAAATTGCAATTAAGACACACTCCAGGCTAATATCACAGAGAGGAAACAACGCGCTACCATGTCAACCACGAACACCACTATAAATCACTCCCCATCTCATACTCACTCCCCGTCTCATATCCATTTGTGATTAAAAAAACTACTCAGAAAAGTATGATGCATTGTGTAACGGATACTAAGTCAAAGCACAGACCATTAACAATCTCTATAAAAGGGAGGGGGAGGGGCGGTAAAATTATGAGTGAAGCTGTTAAATTCTTGCTTCGGCACACAAGGAATCTTTTGTAGGTAAGATTGCATCTGTTCAGCTGGAGCCTGGTGAATATACCTCATTATCTCTCTATAAAAAGGATTCATGGCTTACAGCTAATGGGAATTGGAGAATTGTAGAAAAAGACATGGTCTTTTAGACCTTTAATTCATGTTCAATCTTCTAAATCCAAATGTGTGCCCCTGTTTATAGTTCACATGGAAAAACATGTTTCATAATTATGGTGAGCAGTTTTTGTGTATGGAAAAACTTTGTGAACTCAAAGCACATATGCTGAGCTAAGTGAACCAGTGGGATAATATGGTTAGCTAGAGGTTCGAGAGTTTGTTCTGGAATTCTTCATTACTATGCAAAATGCATTTCTTTTTGGACCATCTGGGCCTCATATAATGAACCTGTTCTACATAATTAACATTCTTTCAGTTAAAAGCAATATTAATTTGACTGGTATTGGAAACTCCATTTGAAAGACTGGCGCATACCCAAGCATACTTGGGTTCAAATGTACACAGATCAAAGATTAATTGTGAGAAGCACTGTCTTCTGTAACAATGAAGCTCACTGCTTCATTAAACTCAAAACTGAGGGGTAGATTAAGGATCAAAAACCATTATTGATGGTTTCTTTTTTAAAACCACTGAATTTCCATGTTTTCTACAATTAATCAGTGACAGTTCCAATAATATGCATGATGAGAAGCAATCAAGAGTTTTAGTTCTTTTTTAATTTAGTTTCTCTGATAAATATTGTGTGCAACCAGCAATATGACGAGCGGATTCGTACACACTTCTGCAAAAGCATCCAGATCTCCTAAGCTAGTTTACACGAGATTATCTAGCGAGGAAAAGTTTCACTTGAGAAACATTTTATGCACAAATAGAAGTTCCGCTTTTTGGAACAGTATAGAATTCTACAGGATAAAATTTTTATAGAAACCGTTTTTTTAGATTAATTATAAACCATAGCGGTCACGCTGATGCAAGCAGTAAGATGACTGTATATAGTCCTTTCTGTGAGTAGGTCAGTGAACCTGAGTGAAAGGCCTCCAAATGAGGCCCGTAACCTATCCTTCACCAGGGCGTACGGGAACTTCTCAGGTTTACTAGAGCACGTGGACTTATCATACGTACTAGCTTCTCGGTTCGAGATGGGGAAGAAACACAAGATGTTGACCAACGTTAGTGAAATAAAAAATTGCAAGGTTTTCTGCCTAGTTAGAATAAGAATAAGCCTCGTACAGAAATGGCGCTTGGATGTTAAGAGAGGAAGAAGAGAGTGAAAATTTGAGGTCAAAGCAAGATAAAAGCTTTTATCCTCGATTTTGAAGAAAGACGAACAGGTTTTTGCTGAATTAGCTTGCAGCATCTAAAAAACAGTGGGGTCATTCATGAGGGGAAGCCTGCCCTGAGGCGGCCGGGACGGCGAGGCTACCCAGCCTCCAATAGCCCCCTCTGTTCCCCAAGCGTTTCTCATGTAAATCTGCACGAGAGGCCAAAAGCAAAGGCGCTCCCCGCGGAGCAGCCCACACCCACTGGCCCGGCGAAGGAGAACAAGACGGCCCTGATCAGCGGGGGACGTAAAATCTTCCAGGATGGATTAAAGTGCGTAGCTAACAGCCCCTCCTTTGCACGGCTGGGGCAGGCAGTGATTGACCGAGAAGAGGAGCAAACAAATTCATCAGGATGGGGTTGACGAGGGACGGGTTTCCATCCTTAGCCTGGCGCTGGGGGACCCTTGCCTAAATGCTGAAGGATAAAAAAGTCTGTCTGGAACGTGGGGGGGCAGCTCACCCGACATTGCGACTGGGAAAGCAGTTCACGGAGGAGCCGACCATGCTAATTCAGACAGCGTCGCCGCCAGTGACCAGTCAGGGTCAAAGGGCCTCCTCCAGTAGCTAATAATAAGGTCTGAGTCCTTAATCAATCAACAAGTGGTCAAATGGATCCGGGACAAAACAAAGACTGAACTCTTCTGAGGGTTTTATATGTGAATAACATTGAGCCCATTTGAATAACAGTGTCCGGTAGATCTTTGGAGGCAAACAATACAAACGTTGTTTTGGATATGCCCTTATTCGAACTCGTTTTCCTCATATCATCATGTTTATGTGTAATGCTATAACCGACCTATCAGTTTCACATTTCTAAAAAAAGAAGAACAGAGAGCTTTTTGAGGTAGAACGTTGAGTTTTGGTACAGCACGAGAACTACACACTGGTACGTGCATAACTGTACAATGTCTCGCAATGCTATACTTAACAGTCAACAACGGTTGGTTCTACCTGCATATCCCTTTGAGCCTGTTCAAGAGCAGTACTACTTTTATTGGGTAAAGATCATTTCCATTGGGTTGCACTGGAATTTGATGATTCATAAACATAATGGAACCTAAGTGCACTATACTTCAGCTTATTCCTTTAGTTAAGCCCTTGTTGGAAGAGCAAAGACTGTTTCCATACATTTTGCGAACAACTTTCCTAAGGATAATGGAGGCAGTCATTTAAACATGAAGTACACTTCAGCTTAATCAAACTGCTCCAGATCCTGTTGGCTTTGAGCACTGGACTCAAGCAAAATAAAGCTGGAGTCTGGTCTTTGTTAAAATAAATTATATTTCCCCCTGCTAAGGAGGGGTGGGGGCAAGAATATGGTATATTTTTGAATAAGTTTTGGGGAAAAATGATGTGGCTCTGGCACACTTACAATAATTTTATCCAATCCGCAAAATACTAAACTGGACTAAACTGTGCTGTCAGATATATTGCTTCACCGCAATGTAGATGAGTTCAGTCAGTCACTTGGTACTGTGATATTTATAGTTTACATCGTTTAGGAAGTAATTCAAGACTGCTTTCAATTTCATGAGTTGTTCATTTGTTTCAAATTGATGCAATTAACTCTCAATCGGAAAAGATTTGACCAACTTCTGTACATGGGCTCAAGGGGTCTCTTTACCAATCAAAAACCGTCAGAGACTGAAAATGATTTAAAGAACATATTCTATTTGATAATAATACTACCCACCCCCCAATTGTTTCTTTTATTTTTCTGTAAGGTCGCTGCTGTTGAAAGAGGGGGGGGGGGCGGAGGTTATTTTTCCACATGAATTTTTGTTCTGGTCTGTGAAAACATTTCTCCTGAGGAAGTAACGACGACGCGTGTCAGACTAGCGCAAAAGTGTGAGCCAAGGCGCTCGTTCTGGAGAAATTATGGACGTTTCAGCGCAACAATGAACACCATTGTTCCGCTGAAATAAGGATTGTTCCTCATCCTCGGGATTCTATTACAGCGTTTCCAGGTGGTCCCCATAAAGCAGAGAAAATGAAAGAAAAAAGAGAGAACATATTGCATTTATTACAGCCTATGAATGAATGTCTTTAATATATGTATGCGCCGAGCACCACAGGGCCGGAAGAGAGGTGGCAGGCACACACAGGAAGGAATCTCCACTTTCTCCCTTCAGACATCTTTCTTCCACTCAGCTCAGACCGGGCCGGGAAACTGCAGGAATGACTGAAGTAATGACTCTCCTCGTCCCCAGGGGCAAACTCTGACTTGTGGCAATTAAACACGCTGAATTAGAAAGACACTGCATATTTAAAAAAACGCTACAGAGGCACTTTGGATGGAGGCAAAAAAAAAAAAGACCCATAAAGAATGAAAATATGTATCGCTTCATTCTTCACGTTTGTGATTGGGAGGGGGGGGTCGACAATCTTGTGCAAATGGCCAGGTGCGATCCCACCCCAGAGCCAAATAAATGTTTAACCGTTTCATACCATTTGGAAACCTCATCTTTAGTAATCCCTACAATGGTCCCTGGAAGTTGATTGCTGCTGAAATATATAAATACATATTATATGAGCTTACATTCCTAATGCTCTAAGATTTGCTAAGATACACTGCTAAGATTCAGTTACCTTCAGTAAAAACTGATTCGGAGTTGGTCTTATTTAGCATCATTATTAGCGTCATGCTATCAGATTATATATGCTATATCTATATTCAAAGTCATGTATTTTAGACTTTGGTGTTATGAGTCGAGGCCTCGCCATTCCATTAACAAGAATGAAAACAGTCTTACACAGGTCTTAAAAAAGATTCTGGAGCCCTCCTCCTGTTTACCCTTTCTTGCTGTCACATTAGCTAAGCCCCCCACCCCCTGTACCCTGTGCAGGAACGCCTGCACACATGTGAGTGAATGCACAACCTACACATGCGAGCGCTGTGGAAGGAGGATGGCAGGGGGAAGGTCCACCTTGTTTTCAGGGCTGTGGCTAAGAGGGGGTGTCCAGTAAAACCCGCAGTGTACACACGGGGCCTGCGGCTCAGACCGATCCAGGGAACACATTTATTACCTTCGGGCCCAACGGCACACAGGGGAATTTGCGAGCCAGGTGCCAGCTCAGACGGTGCTCGCCACGAGGCCCAGAGCACACGCGGGATTGACATTTTGACAGGTCGGATTTGGGAAAAAAAAACTCTCTAAAAAAAACGGAGCTGTTGCGTGCTGCTGTTAGGTGACCCCAGTCTTGGTGAGCGACGGATAGGACAGGCCGCTTCGTGATCCGGAGATGATGACATTAATAATAACCAACTGCGAAAATGAAGTCATGCTCCAGTCAAAGAAACCCCTGTGCTCCCTAATGAAACCGTGTAATGACTGTATTTAGCCGAAATGAGTTGTGCTGTTGTCTGATTGTGGGGATAAGCACAGAGGTGGGTTCTGTGGACTTTAATCAATATTAACGTGTGCTGGCGGCCAGCCAAATGTGAGCCCCTCAGCGGCTCAAAATGCGAGCTCCTCGTGATGAAATAAACATCGGTTTCTTGTGATCGTCTGACAGACAGCAGTAATTTCCTATCACTGTGATGATTAAAAGACCTGCACCACAACGGTGCTTAGCGGGCACCTGTCAAAACTAACGTAGGAGGACAGAGGGTGGGGTGAGGTGGGGCAGAATACTACTTGTCTAATACTAGACATATGCTAACCTAATGCTGTTGGTATATCAAGAAACAGATTCAAACAAATTTTATGGAGATACAAAATGAATAAATACAATAAGAACGGTACTGTACTCAAAACTGACATTGTTAAAAATATTCTTACACATCTAGGTGATAATAATACAACCAAATATTGCCTCTTAAAAAAAACATTCCAAGATAGAATTAACAATCTTATTTTCTCTTCACCAGGATAAAAATCTAAATCAAAGCTGTGTATTGCTATCTAAGCCCTTGATCCTCGCTCTTCCAGTAACCAACAGCGATTAGAAACCAAAAATATCGCTATACGGTAATCTAAAAATGGCAGGCTTACAATGAGAAGAATACTCAGAAGTGTGACCCCTTACAGCACACCCACCCTTCGAATGCTTTGCGTAAACGACAAAAATTGTCCAATCGCTTGTGCAAACATTAAAGGCCACAAACTCATGTCCTTATGTAGAAACCCACAGACCCATAACCCCCCCCCCCCCCATTTCGGCACAGTTCATAAACAAGATGTACAAGAGGAGACGCGAGCTTCGACCAACTCCAGGGCTGCAGACACATGATTTAGGATCATCAGCTGGCCCGTCTGTCCTTCCTGTTCTGCGCTGGAGCTCAGGAATGAACGGACAGATGTTCAGAGCTCGTCGCACAAACCCATCTTTCCTCTAAACTCACACTGACCTGGTGGGTGTCATAAATACAACTACTGAGGGATTTCCCAGTGAGGTCACACTTGATCAGGGGAGATCTGACAACAGTTTTCCAGTGTAAGCCACCGCGACCGATTCTCATCTACAAGTACAACGACTGCTAGCCTTCATCTTTGTTTAGGCAATGGCCAAGACTTTAAAGCCTGTAACTCAACACGATAAAAACACAAAATGCCGAATGAGCTCATAAAGCAATAAAATCTGTGACTCATTCACAAAACGTAAAGTATTCAAGACATTGACGCGACAGGAGGGAAAGAAAAAAAAAGATTAAACACGATGACATAAAACACAGAGAGGGTATCTTTTCCGGTGTCTTCCCTGGACCTTTTGTACAGCACTATACGCAGACACAGCGAGGCTGTTGCTTTTGGCTGACTTGTGAGGAAGCCATTCGCTCATCATTTTACATTCTACAGCATTTTGCTTCTTTTCCTCTGTGTCTATTTGTGATCCCAGTGCCTAGGCACGGAAAAGGTGAAATTGACTTACGGAGAAGGCCGTCCCGCGATGGGGGTGGGGAGAGGATCTGTGAAAGGGTGGAGAAACAAGGATTTACAACAGGGAACAACTCACATTTGTTGCAGACAGGTTTATAAAACAATATGGCTTGGCTCACATTCGGCCGAGCAGATCAGCTTTGATTTTCCCCTCGGGTCAATTATCTCTTTTAACGGATTCATTTGTTTGACATTAATTCACACGTGAAATTGACTAAATTGAATTGAAGGCCTTGAACTTGT
This sequence comes from Hiodon alosoides, assembly GCA_025775065.1. Lineage (NCBI taxonomy): Eukaryota > Metazoa > Chordata > Actinopteri > Hiodontiformes > Hiodontidae > Hiodon > Hiodon alosoides. The sequence goes on from JAOYSI010056547.1 coordinate 23,498, forward strand.
CAAAATACCCACTTCCATGTGTTCTGCCCATCCCAGAGCACAATCACCATGTTCTTCCAGGGCTCAAGTAAATACAATCCAATGTCAAAAGGGGAATGCAATATTTGTTTAAAAAGGTCTTTTGAAGAGCCAAATCCAATCAATCATCTCCTTGCAGGACTTTATGAGTGACACGTGGATCTGTCCGTCTTGATTCTATACATTTCTCACTACGTTCACCAGCCCCCCTTGCCTCTCTAAAATTAGGGGCCAATCAAAAATGCCACGAAGACGTGGCTTCATACGGCACACAATTTGTGTGTGGGGTGGGGGTGGAAATTACACAGGAGTCAGAGGCCCCTTTCTCGGCTGGAACGAGTGGAGCCGGACTCACCAAACTTGACGAAGAGGACGCCGGTGGTGGAGACGGTGTTGAAGCTGTTGGTGGCCACGCACTGGAAGTAGCCGGTGTCGGTAGTGTCCAGGTTGCGGATCCGCAGCCGGGAGCCGTAGTTGGTGGGCCGGTAGGAGACGCGGCGCGGCTCCTGCACCACGGGAGCGTCGTTCTTCAGCCAGCGGATGGTGGGGGAGGGGAACCCGGAGACACGGCAGTGAAGCTCCGCCGTGTGGCCCAGAGAGGTGGTGATGTTGTTCATCGGGGCCTCCAGCTTTAGGAAGTGGTCTGACCGAGGGAGAGTAAGTCAAACACACACGCACACTGTGCATAAGACTTCTTGGTCAGGGACGAGGTTAGTTAGGACCTTGTACTCAGAAGAGTTGTGGTTAATAGTTTGCTGTATTCTGGAGACTAGGATTCAACGGGATTGTTGAACAGTCCAACAAATAACAGCAGCCACAGGAAGGACATGTGGACATGTGAAGGACAGTAAAACCTGGTATAAAGTATTCCCTTAAGTTTATTTACCACCTAACTTAGAATCAACTGTAACTTCTGGTTTAATTACCCTGGCCCACATCAAACAAATATTTACATTCTCTACAGTCTGACTGCAGTTTCTCCAAGAAAGCCAGAAAATTATCAAGTGTGACACATATTCCTTCCTCATGAATACCACTCTGTTATGTCATTACACACATACTTATATGTGTGTGTTTGTTTGTATGTCTATATATATATATATATATATACATAAGTGTTGTATATATACAT